>KV733536.1:10410-24840 GCA_000500225.2 Phytophthora pinifolia
GAGCTGGTCAAGTACCTAGACAGCATGAACCAGAAGCTGCTGCAGATGAATCAGCAGAACGAGAGTGCGTCCAGTTCGGCTGGATTTCTCTACGGCACCAAATGTTGGTCTCTAACTAGAAGTCTGGTGTAATTCAGTGTCGCTGCGGGTGCTGGAGAACTGGTCGAGCGTCATCGCCATCTCCAAGGTCAGCTCTGCGTCGGCCGCCGCCGCGTCGACTGGGAAGCCTCATGCGGAGAAGGAGCTCCTGCGGACGTCGCCGTAGACGACATGTGGCGCAGAATAGACGCCGCCACTATGGAGTATTTATACAGGGGAATGAAGACGATGATCCTCGTCACGTGTGTATGTGTCGCTATTCTCCTTCTACTACCGAAATAGCCCGCGGTGGCAGTATTTGAAGCTCGATCGAGTCTGGCCGCTGCGCAGTGTTGCTGACAGCCTAGACAGACGACTACCATGCGCACCAACGGATTCGAGAAGCCCTTCTCGCGAGATCAAGCGACCAGTTGGGTCCTTCAGCTCATCCTGATCGGAGTACGCACAGCTTGACGCTCTCATGGCTATGAACTGCGGCTTATTTCGATTCTCTGATAGAGCTTCATTGCCTTCGTGACCGCCCTACTCAGCTGGGAAAAGGTGGGGCCTACCATCCGCAACATTGCTGCAGTTGTCTGACGTGTGTCCTTCTCTTGGATCCAGTGCCTTGCCATTCTCCTTCCGAATGCTGTCCTGGTGGTCCTTGTCGTGTCGGCCTGGCTCATTTGCGAATCTCGAGACCCAGCCAAGCCTGTGAGCGAAGTTCATCGCGGTTTCGGCCAGATCTTTCAAACTTGCTAACGTAGTTCCCGGTTGTCACTCCACAGAGAGCCGCGTCGAGCTTCCCCTCCATCTTACGAGTCCCCGCAAAGGAGTCTCGATATTGCGGCTTGTGCTACAAGAGCAGCCCCGGTCTCGATCACCACTGCACCTGGTTAAACACGTGCATCGCAGAAAGTAACTACGAGGCGTTCTACTGTCTCGTCGTGTCGGCGACGTGCCAGACTCTGCTGCAGACAGTCATTGGCATCCTCATGTGCACGTTGTGGAAGGCGGAGGTAGAGACCAACGCTGCTGAGGGCTGGGAGAAGCCGGTGATCGCGCTGCTGTGGATCCACAACGCGGTGTGCATCTCGCTAGCCAACTCGTTCGTGCTGCTCGCTGGTTTCCACACGTACTTGTTGTGCGCGGGAATGGGCACGTACGACTTCATCTTGGCCAACGGCTCCGACGGCCTGTGCACCCGAATGCTGAAGTGCAACTGCCTACGCCGCACCAAGACGAAGAATCGGACGCGCAGTCACGTGCAGCACGGCGACGCTGGCGACACCAAGAGTGCCAAGGCCCGCACAAGACGAGGCTCGCCTCCTGCATCGATCGTCCCAGCGAGTTTATCGGCCCCGTCGTCGGTCCGGTCGGAGACGTCGCTCGAGCACGCGGCAGCGGCGGCCGCTCTCGAGCTGAGAAAATGCAGTGACACAATTCGAGGCCTCGAGAGCTCTGTGCGCGCGAGCTCCAACCCGACGGAGGTTGTTGGGGTATTGGCTACTGCGTCAGGGACGGCGGCGCCCGACATGGAGCTCAGCGTGGGCGTCAATGAGAGCGAGGGCATCTTCGAGGATGTGGACCTAAGCAGCCCGCCCAAGACCAAGAAGGTGTCGGCTGCAGTGGTGGCGCCGGTCATGACGAACTCGTAAATGCAATGCAGCATGTTGAAGCGGATTCTGCAAAACCCTTTATTCTCGATACCGATTCCGTCAGTCTCAACCTTCACTTGCTTTTTGTATGGTGCGCGGAGTGATTGGCTACCGCTGGCCTTCCAAGCACAGGTCTCCTCTTGTGCGCCACAGTAGCGTTGGAGACGTCGTCGGGTATTCGGCTGCAAAACCTCTTTTCACCTTAAACAAGGTGCGTCCAGCAGCATGAGAGAGGGACGGACCCATGCCAGCCCAGCCCACTAACCTTCGGACTATTTGTCTCTGCTGTACAGATGCGTCACGTTGCTGCTTTGCTGTTGTGTGTGCTCGGCGGAAACGCCTCCCCGGCTGTGGCCGACCTGGAGAAGGTCGTGAAGGCCTTCGGCGGCGAATTCGACCAGGAGCAGGCCGAGAAGCTCGTCAAGGAGCTCGAGGGCAAGAACATCGACGAGGTTGTCGCGGCCGGCAAGGCTAAGATCGCCAACGTGTCGGTGGGCGCTGCCCCCGCTGCTGGCGCTGCCGCCGCTGGCGGTGCCGCTGCCGCTAAGGAGGAGGAGAAGGCCGTCGAGGAGGAGGAGGAAGTCGACATGGGCGGAGGCATGGACATGTTCGGCGGAGACGAGGACTACTAGACGCAGAAGCGCTTCTGCGCTGTGCCACGCGACCTGCCCCGTCGGGTCGGGTAGTAACTTCAGCTAATCGAACACACATGCTCGCCACGCATGTGACGCCATTCGCACACAGCACAGCACGACTGCAGGTTCTGCAGCGGTCTTTGCGTTCTCAGGAGCTGGTCGGTGCCGTGTATTTTTCGCTGCGTGTACAGGTTACTACGGCCAATGCTAGCGAGCTATGTCGTCTTCGGCATTTTCCTTCGCGCGTCTTGAAAGCAGCAGCTCAGATTTACCTTTTCAGCCCAGGAACTGGGCGCTTACGCGACGACAGATTCCAGCCCAACCCATTGCGGACACGGCGCCTAGCGGGAAGCCTGGGAACGCCATCAGTCGCTCCACCGGGAGCATGAAGCCCTGCGGCAGCACCACGAGCGGCTCGTTCCAGTAGTACAGCATTGCCAGCCCCATCACAACGGGCTGAACAACAACACACGGTTAGTTTGCAGCAGCAGCAGACCTTGCAGCACTCCACACTTGTCACCACTCACCGTGCGTATGCGGTCGAACTGCTTCTGCAGCTCGGACGGCGCGCTCGCAGCCAGCCGCTCCACTGCCAAGCGACACAACAATGCACAACCATATCCAGGATGTCAGCCAAGCTCCAGCCTGTACTGTTCCATACATTGCTGCCAACGCACCTGCTAGCTCCTGCATCTCCTTCTTCAGCGCATTCATCTTGCGCGTGGCCTTGGCCTGCTCCACGAACGTCTCGACCGAGTTGAGGCGGTTCACGAGCCGCACCTGCGCGTTGTACTCGCCCAGCAGCTTCTGCTCCGCCGGTGACAGCTGCGCGCCGCGGCCGTTCCACAGCTTCGCGGCCAGGTCCACCGCAAACACCACGAGCGCGATCAGCAGCACGTCGTACACCTTGAGCGCCGTCACCGTCGGCAGCATGGTCAATACTTTTTGACGCGAAAAGATCAGGAAACAATTCGTACTTAATCGGACCAGCTCAACAATACTTCGCGACCAGCTAGAAGATCGGAGCAACTATGGCGCAAGACATGCGGGCGCTCCGCAACTACGTGACGGCCATGGACGACCAGCAGTACGACAACGTGCCCGAGGGCGTCGTGTGTCTGCTCATCACGCACAGCAACCTAAAGCTGCAGATGGTGGACATCCGCCTGGACCTGCACGGCACCGTGGGCGAGCTGCGGCACAAGCTGTACCAGCACACGGGCACCAAGCCCGACGCGATGGAGCTGCTGGTCATGCGTGTCGATGGGTCGGTCTTCGCCCGACTGGACGATGACCGCCGTATGCTGGGCTTCTACAGCGTGGAGAACGGCATGCGGTTGCACGTGGTGGACAAAGACCCCTTCTCACTCTCCAGGGGCGGAGGCCTGGAGGACGTGTCGCTCGTCAAGAAGTACGAGATCTCCGAGGAGGACTATAACAAGCGTAAGGAGTGCTGGCGGTGGATAAAGACTAGTGAATACTGGACTGATGTTGCTCTCCGACTGCTACTGCTGCAGGTGAGAAGACTGTGCGCGCCTACAAGCGAGAGCAGCTCGCCAAGGACCCCAACTGGAAGCCCAAGACCATGATGAACGTCGCTCGACCCGCTGCAGACCCTGCCACGATCCCGGGACCAGAGAGCGTTGCGAGCATGAAGGTTGGCGACCGGTGTGAGGTGCAGCCCGGCGGGCGTCGCGGACAAGTGCAGTACTTGGGTGAGATCCCGGAGATCGCTCCGGGCTACTGGGTAGGCGTCCAGTTCGATGAGCCGCTGGGCAAAGGCAACGGCTCCGTCAAAGGCAAAACCTACTTCAAGTGCGAGCAAAAGTACGGCGGCTTCGTGCGGCCGCACAATGTGGCGGTGGGCGACTACCCGATGATCGACCCGTTCGCAGACCTGTCGGACGACGATGACGAGCTGTAGATCGCGATCCGAAGAGTTTAGTGCATAGGTTATTCACCTGCTGCCGGTGCTACAAAAGCCGCGCTGCAGCATTCATAGAGAGAGCTGGAACAAGGCGAAGCTTTGGAGGCGGCGCTGCTCCTGGAACCTGGCGTCCAAACGACAACGAGGCTCTGCATCACCATAAACGACGGAGGAGACTAAGACGGCGGACAGGAAAATCGACTCTAACTTACTTTCCTCAGTGTTTCTGCCCTGCTAATACATGCGCTGCCTGTCTGGTCCTGTCCTCAGCGGGGGCTCCGCATTCCGCAACCAGTCCTGAGCGTTCCACCTGGTCTGTCGAGTGGGAGAACTTACACTTCAGCCTTGCGCGTGATCTCCTCAACGTTCCAGCGTTTGCGCTTGGACAGCGGGCGCGTGGGCGAGAGACGCACGAAGTCCCCGATGTTGCAGGCGTCCTCCTCGTCGTGGGCCATGAACTTTTTGGTCTTCTTGTAGTACTTGCCGTACATGGGGTCCTTCACGATGCGCGCCACCTCAACCAGCACCGACTTCTGCATCTTGTTGGACACGATCTTCCCGAACAGCGGCTTCATGGCGGCGACGTCGCAGCAAGCAGCTCCTTTGGGGCGAAGACGTATTGTCTGGCCAGCCACAGCCGCAAGCATAGTAAAATACCCTGTCAAATCCGCATCATATATAAAAGGGTCTATATTTTATTCGCTGAAACAGCTTATATATTTAGACCAATGAGCAGTCGTGACGCCACGTCACACTGCACTTGCAGTATTGATCGCCGATCGCCATGCCGGAGAGCTACTTCGTGCCGTACCTGTACGTGCCCAGCGCCGAGGCGGACTACGTCAAGCTGGTGACGCCGTGGGGAAATTTTCAGATGGACAAGCGCTTCCTGAAGCAGCTGGTGGTCAGCGTGGGCGTGGTGGTGCTCACTGTGATGCTGTGGCGCTGCATGACTCGAGTCAACACGACGCTCAAGAAGAAGACGGAGAAGGCGGAGGCAAAGGAGGGCGGCGACGAGGAGGAAGAAGAAGAGGAAGACGACGAAGAACCACTGTCGGCGCTGGACGAGAGCATGGTCAAGAAGGGCGAGAACAGCTACTACTACGCCCACAAGCACCGGGAGGTCCAGGGCGAGGACGAGAGCGTACAGAAGACCATGGTGTCGTCCTACGGCTGGAGCGATGACAAGACAACCGTCAGGTGGGGGTTGTTCACCGTCCCGTGAGCTGAATGCATTGATATTGACGGACTGAACTGCCTTGTTGTGCGTTGGCTTGTGTCTTCCAGCATCTTCCTCACGGACAATGTCGTCAAGAACATGAAAGACGAGCAGCTCGTTCTGGTGAGGCAGTGCTAGTGCGTTTGCTAGTTGGTGTGCGACTTCCGCTAACTGTTGGGATGATGAATAATGGCAGAAATGGACCAACACGTCGCTATCGATGGACTTGCTCAATGCTCCGGGCGGCGACCAGGCCAAGAGCCTTGTGATCTCAACACTGTTCCACGAGATCACGGACGTGACGTGGAAGGCGAAGAAGGATACGCTTACCCTCACACTGACAAAGGCGCAGGAGATGCCGTGGAAATCTCTGAACGGAGCTGCCAAGAAGATGGAGGAACACATCGAGTACGACGACAGTCTCTACGACTAAAGAAACAAACACCCTGGAGCAACGAGCAACACCGATAACTGATGAGGTTACTCATCCAGGTTTGTGCTCTAGAAATGTGCCTTGAATTCGATATATTGTAGATTTGAGCCTCAAGTTGCTATCACTCGAGTTTCAAGTCGTCCCTCACTGGCTAGCCAGTACATGTAGGTCTTCCAGTATGGAGATGCCTATTCGGGGCTCCAGAACTTGAGGTGCGCGCTGTCGTAGGCGGCAGTGAAGATGCTGTTCGTCGACGCGAAGGCCACGCCCGTGAGCATGTCGTTGGGCACTGCCTGGGAGCTCACGAGCTTGACGCGAGGGCTTGCGCCAAGCTTGCTCGAGGAGATTTCCCATACATTCATGAAGGTGTCCTCGCTCACCGACACCGCGAACTCGTTGTGAGCATCCAGCGCTGTGATCGCACGCGTGTGCGCAGCGACTTCGGCGTGCAGGTGGAAATTCTCAGGGTTGAACAACCGCAGGCACCCAGTCAAGTAGCCGGCCACCAGCCAGTTTTCAGCCATGAACGTCATGCACGTGGCGGGGTAACGATCGCCGGCGATGCGATGCACGACCTCAAACCCGTCGGCGGGGTTGCGGATCAGTATCGCACCGCTCATATCGCTGCTCGCTAGTAGCGTACCGTCGAGCGAGCTCTCGACACAGCAGATAGCCTCCTCGTGCTCAGTCAGCGTCTTGCACACTTCGAAGCTGGATCCGTCTCCAGCCTTTGCATCTTCCTCTTTACCGATCACAAGTAACTTCCCCATCGAGGTGCCTACCGAGAAAAAAATAGAGGTTATAAAGTATTTGCTTTCCACTGATAAAAATCATTAACCCTTACCGACTACGAGCCGCGGTTCCTTCATGTGGACTGAGCAAATGCCCTGGCAGTAGAGTGAATCGCCTGCGTCATGCTAGGTTAATAAGACGTCGTACTTAAGGCAGCAAAGAGTTACGGATACCTTCCACGTCGTCGCCCACGATCTCCTTCAGTGCGATCTCAGCGAGACTCTCTTCACCCGTAGTGTCGTAAATCTATCCACGTCGACCGGTACTGAGACTTTGGTCATAAGTCATTGCAAGGGAGGATCCCATACCTGAACCCCGTTGTCCGAGGCGACGACGATCACCACCAAGTCCTTGAGCGTGCAGAAGCGCACTTGGTGTACAGCTGACTTCTCTGCACACGGCAGCTTGTGTGTCATGTAAGGCGTATGCATCGTGTCCACATACACCACGTCGTCGGAATTCGCGTACACCTGCAGTTGGTTAGCTCTGCGGGTTGACAATACGACCATGTCGACGACGTACCATCATCTCGCCATGCTTGGAGAGGTTGTTGCACACGTAGGACGCCGTGAAGGTCGTCGGCTTGAGCTCGGGCTCCACGAACCACGACGTCGGCATCTTCGCTTGAGCTTTGGTGTCGTTTCGTGAAAAGGTGCATGGCTTTTTAGCTCCGTTTTGTGCATCGTCTAAGAATTGTCAATCTAACATGCATTTTTATTTGCATTTCGTAGCTACTGCATGTAGTTGCCTAGCAAGCAGTGACTTCGAGCTCCTCGATCAGCACGCTTTTCGGCTGTGTGTGGGGCTCGACAGCTGCAGGTCCCTCCTCTGGGATGGAGAAGAGCTTGTCTGTGGAGCTTGTGGTATCGGCTTCTCCTGTCAGCAGCTCGGAGGATGCTTCCTCCTGCATGGGCTCTTCCACCTCCATTGCTTCCGGTTCTCCCGCTGACGGCTGCGGCTCATCTCCGTTCGTCTCCGTGGTGGCGATCGCCTCGATCACGTCGTGCGCAACTGGGTACTGGTCAGCGTCGACAGCAAGCGCAACGGTGATGACCGGGAACTCGACCACAGCTTTCCGTTTGAGGTTGCTCTCGAGACTTTGGTTGCCATTGAGTCGGTAGTACTGCGGCTGTGATGCAGGCGTAAACTCCTTCCGCAATAGCAGCACAAGGTGCTTCTCCCAGTCAGGCACAGCGTACTTCCTGAGCTTGCCACAGATAGCAACGTTTTCCTAAGAAACAGGCCCATGTTAGCAAAAAGTGAAGCTTAGCGATCGTCACGGCCTCGGATCGCTCGACTCACCTGGTTGGGGGTCAGATACTTCCCGAGCAGCGCGAAGAGCGTGCTCTTCTCGTCTGCCCGCTCCTCGGAATGGCTCACTGGCACCTCGGCACTTGGAAATGCCCACTCGACGCGCCAGTACAGCGTGTTCTTCTTCTTGTCCATGAAGGACGAGTTACGAGCGCGTTTGCTCATGCCTGGAGCAAGCAGAGTCAACGCCACGCCGCGTTTAGCCGCATGCTCGGCGAATAACTGCACTGCGATCGGGAAGCGCGCCAGCCAGTCCGCAGGGATGTCGGGGTTGATCGCGCCTGACAATCCAGCAGAGCTGTTCTGCTTGCCCTTCGCCCCTTTGCGCTTTTTGTTGGCGGTGAAGTGTTTCACGTTCGCGTTCAGCTGGCTGCGGGACCTGACCGCGCTGTTCGTCGAGCGAGAAACCTCCTCCAGGAAGAAGAAGTCTGCAAGCAGCAAAGCAAGGCACCGCAACGGGAGAACACACAGCTTTAGTCGCTTCAATCGACGCTCAAACTAGCAATGCAGCGGCCTCCGTACCGCTCGACAGATCGGCGTCTGTGAACTTCTTGATCTCCACGAACTTGGTGCGGTCGCGCTTGCCATTGCAGTCGAACTGCAATGACATACGCAAGCATGACAACATCAATTGTAAGCGCTAAAGCCAAGGTTAAACCACTGCTAGAGCAGCTCTTGCCTGCTTCTTGTGCCCCACGCAGCACTGCAGCGAGCACGTGATGCGCTCGCAGCGAGGACAGCGGTACTTGACGTTGCTCTTGCCGCAGCCGCAGCAAGCGACCGCCTCGCTGGTCGTCGTCTGCAGCTGCTGCGGTGCTTGCTCCAGTGGGCGCTTGCTGCCTGTCATCTCGACCACGTCCACCATCGCTCGACTTGGTGATTGACGAACTGCGTCCATTCCGTTGCGGCCTTTTATCGTACTCGCACCTAAGCGGGAAGCTCAGAGGTTGTACGTCGCCAGTCATTTTTGCTTTTGACCTGATACCAACAAGATGGCGCAGAGCGTGGACGAAGCTCGGCAGCAGGCCGTGGAGCAGGCGGTGGTGCAGCAGGCTATGGAGAAGATGGAGCACATGGGCGTGGACCTCGAGATCGATGAGAGCAAGTTGTGGGACCCGGCCAAGCGCCAGGCCTACATGGACGCAATGCCGGACATGACGCTGTTCGAGGATCACGTCGTGGAGGGCGACGAGATGGTGGCGGCCATCCAGGCGCTGATCGAGGACGGCGAGACGGCCGAGAGTCTGGCGCTGCACTGGAAGAAACAGGGCAACGACATGTTCTCGGACGCCAAGAAGGCCAATCGCGGCTACTTCAAGAACGCCCTCAAGTACTACAGCGACGCGCTGGCCTACGCCTACAAGGCGCTTGCGCTGCCCCAAGAGGAGCGCGATCTTTCGTACGATATGAAGGAGCTCGCAGCTCAGATCTTGAGCAACCGCGCCGCCGTGCAGCTGGAGCTCCGCAACTACGGGAGCTGCCGCTCTGACGCCGCCAAAGCCATTAATTTCGACCCGACTAACATCAAGGCCTACTACCGCGGCGCCAAGGCCTCACGCCAGCTGCGCATGCCGGCCGACACACTGCGCTACTGTGAGGAAGGCCTCAAGCGCGACCCGGGGAACAAGCAGCTGCTGCAGCTGCAGAAGGAAGGCCGTCGACTGGTGGAGGAGCTGCGCGTCGAGAAGCTACAGCGCGAGCGCGAGCGCATGAAGCGCCGCGCCGCCACGGACAAGTACCGCAGACTGTGCGCTGCTCGTGGCATCCGCGTGGGCCGCGCGCTGGTGGACGACGAGCGCGTGCGCCAGTATGAGGGCAAGGCCGACGTGGACCCGCAGACCGGAAGCATGTACTGGCCCGTGCTCTTCCTGTACGACCAGCACGGTACGTCGGACTTTGTGCAGTTCTTCGGCGAGCAGGACACGGTGATCGAGCACCTGGCCAACATGTTCCCCGAGGACGGACCGCACGCTGACTGGGACACGGGCAACGAGTTCGTGGCGTCCAAGCTCGTGGTATACGCGGCGGCGGACATGGTGCTGCCGTACTCGGGGCCGAAGGAATGGCATGTGGGGCTCAGCGGCGAGAAGGAGGGGGACAACGAGGAGATCAAGCGCATCCGTCTCGAGGAGAAGCACGAAGCCAAGACGCAGTTCTGGATCGAGGTCTCGCCCTTCTGCACGCTGCAGCAGTTGCTCACGCACGACAAGTACGTAGTGCCCGGCATCCCCGTGCTCAACGTCTTCGTGCGCGGATCAGATGCGCTCGGCAACTTCCTTACGCGCATCGAGCGCAAGGTCATCTCGCTGGACGCGCCGCAGCGGTAATGGAGTAATGTTCGCATAGATTTTATCTTGTGGGAAAGTGTAGCCATTTTATTATTGTGACCTGTGATTGGATAATATCATCCTAGATACGATTGGACTGCAGTCCAAGACTTCGACCGATAGCAAGATGGTGCGTCTCGGAGGGATCGGTCCGCGCGCGTCTGCCGGGCCTGAGCGGCCCCCACTAATGCTGTCTGTGTATGGGTGACGTCATGCTGACTCGCTCTGTGCGCATTCTGCTTGCTCTCTCTCCAGTCCGGCCTGATCCTGAACCCCAAGCCGTTCCTGACCAACCTGACGGGGAAGCCTGTGGTGGCGCGACTCAAGTGGGGCATGGAGTACAAGGGCGTGCTGCTGTCGGTGGACTCGTATATGAACCTGCAGCTGGCCAACACGGAGGAGTACATCAACGGGGAGCTCACTGGCAACTTGGGTGAGACACTCGTGCGTTGCAACAACGTGCTCTTCATCCGCGGCCTGGTGGACGACGAGAAGCCGCCCGCCGAGAGCGCAGCGGAGCCCATGACGGACGCCCAGTAGACGCTGTTGAATACACAACAGCGGAAGACTTGAAGAGCGGCGGGTATTATTAAGGACGAGGCCTGCAAGTCCTGCCTGACCTAGCAACGGCGATCAGGCTCAAGCACGTGGACGGCTGTTCTCGACACGCGGAGCAGGACAAAGCAATAATGACGAGCAGCTCCTGCGCTACGTTTCCCGTCATTCACAACGTTTGCTTGCAGGAAACCCCCTCGTGACATCGACACTGTTTTCATTGTTACCACACGTTCATGCACTACGTCAAGAAGGGTTCCTCAGGACTTGAGGAAGCTAAAGAGATCGTCGTCGTCATCAACGCCCACGATCTGGTCGAGAGAATCCCAGCGGGAGAGATCCATCGCATCCTCGTCGCCCTTGGTCTCCGTTGCCAGGCTGGCAATGGCACTGCTGTCTGTGACTGCTACGGCATTTGGTTGACTGGCCGTTGATACTATAGGCGGAGGTGCAGCAGCCCCCCTCGCGTCAGTTGGCCCCATCGACGGCGTCGCTGAGACGGGAGGAGCAGACAGAGCCGGCCGAGACAGCAGGTCCATCTGCTGCTGATAGTGCTCGTGCTCCTGCTGCTGCTTTTGCTGCCGCTCTTGTTGCTGTTGCAGCTGCAGATATCGCTGCTGCTGGAGCTCTTGCGCGCTGCCCCAGGACTCATTGAAGGCGCTGCTGCTTGAAACCGCACCAGTGTCGATGCTGCCCATGCTGCTGTGACGAGCGAGATGCTGCGCCACCTCCACCTTGCGCGTGAGCATTTGCCGATGAATGGTCATCTGAGCTTGCATGGCCAGGTGCATCTGCATTTGCAGATCGGTTGGTTCCTCTTGCAGCACGAAGCCGTCCGCACTGCCACGGGCCATCGCGTCGCTCGTGGAGACTTGAAACGCCCCACTTTCACCAAGTGGCCCCGTCATCCCAGCTAGCTGGGGGGACATGAGCGAGTTGAGAATGCTCCACTGCGGATCCAGGAGCTCTGGCACACCAGGGACCCCTCCGCCAGGGTAGCGGTACGCGGCCACAGCAGCGGCCAAGTCGCGGTCGTGGGGCGGGTTCTGCTTTCGCTGGACATGGGCGGCATAGGCTGGCGGTAAATGCTGGGGAGCAATGGCTATCGATCCCGTGGCTACTGGGGATGGAGCACCGTTCATCATGCGGTCAGTTGGGCTCGTAGCCGGCTGACGTCGATGAGTGTTCCCATCATCCAGCACTGGCTGATGCTGCGCTCGGTGCATGAGCTGCGAGTAGCTCATGCTGCGTGCAGGGTCCTCAGCAGCACCTGAGCCTGGAGAGCCACGACGTCCACTCGGCACGTCCATCCTCGTGTCACTGGCATGGCCCTCGCCAGTGTCCGAGTCGCTGTCATCGCTGTCGCTGTCGCTAGCCAGTCCCTTCCGGCGCTTGGAATTGCTGATGGGGAACACGAACATCGTGTTGGCCTCGCTGCCTGCCCCGCTCGCTCGATGCTGGGCCTGGCGACGGCGCCGTTTGATGTTGCGCTTGGCGCTGCGGTCGTAGTACTCGAGGAACTCCATGCGAGAGCGCTCGTAGTTGAGGCGATACTTCTGCAGATGCGACTTGAGGTGCTCCGTCGTGAGGCCGGCGTTCGGTCCGGCCGCCTCCATCAGCTGCAAGCAGGCAAACAAAGCAGCAACGAGTTAGCGAACGATGCAGGGCGAGGGGAGGAGAGCAGGTCGTACTGCGAGCAGAGCCTTGGGGGACGCGTTCTTGAGACCGACTGGCGGGGGCACAAGCAAGCAGGCAGTGTCAGAGTCAGCAAGCAGGTGTCAATTCCGTGTCGCCCCACGCACCGTCGAAGATGGCGGCCACGAAGAGGCGGTGCAGGTCGTCGGGCCAGATGAAGCGCTTGGTTTTGCGCTCGTACTTGCGCTGCTTGGCGGCAGGTTTGTCCTCGGTAGCGGCGTCCGCCTTCCTGCGTCGGCTTTTCGAGGAGGGCGTCGCTGCCGGGGTCGCCGCCGCTGGGGCGCCGTTGCTGGTCTTGGTGTCGCTGCCAGGCGTGCGCGCCGGGTTCATCGCGGGCGACGTTGACGTATCGGTTCGCGCCTCGTCGCTGCTGTCCAGCACCGAGGGCGGCCTTTGGATGGCGAGCTGCGTCCGACTAGGTGGCGGGGGCGAGGTCAGCTGTGTCATTCAGCTGCGGGCGTCGCCGGTTAAAATGCTCGGGCGCCGAGATGCCCAGCGGATGGGGAGTGAGAATGCCTGCCTTGTGCGGCTGTCAAACCTTCGCCAGAGAAAGAGCGTCGGGTAGGGCGAGGAGATGCTTGTCAGCGCTCGGCTCGAGCTGTAGCGGGGCGGCGAACTTCTTGTGTGTGGTCTCCACGCTGGGATCCCGTCCGATAGAGCACGCCAATCGTTGGGAATCTGGTGAATTTCGGCGTGTTGGAAAAGGTACCCACTTGAGCGATTTAACGCGAAAGACTCACAGGAATTGCACAGTCTCTGCTGTTGCTGCCAAGCAGAGGGATCTCACACACACAGGTGTGTGACTCGCAAAAGGCTGCCGCTGCACGCAATATTTAGCTCGCCTTGTTTCCGCGCGCGCGCCATTAGCAGCGCTTGCCCATCCGATTCGCCACCACGATCGGCATACAGGATGCCACACAAACCGCAAAGCCGAATCTCCGGCAAAATGGCTTGCAATGGTTTCGAGGATCAAGGTGGAATTGGTGCACTTTGTTGTTGTTCGTGATATTCTGAATACTTAGAAGTGATTCATTAAAAAAAGATCGAGTAGCTCGTTAGAACTGCTCTTCCTTGCGACCCTGGTTTAGCAGCTCCACGCACATGGACGATGCCGGTAGCAGGTAGATGGCGGCCAGCACGACGGGGAACGCCACCATACATCGCCAGCTCATGTTGGCGAAGAAGAAGGTGATGTTCGGGTGCCGCGGTCCTTCTTCGTCGGGGTCGTGTGTACCTTCGACCGACGAGTCACGGCGCGCGCTGCTTGTGCCTTGCGAAGAAGACTAATTCCAAACCTTCAATGAAAGATGCCAAAAGAGTTCTTGCTTACTTCCTACGAAGAAAAATCACGACTGAGCATGGTGGAGCTACTCGCCAGCCAGCTCTACTTACTTCTCACTTTCGCTCCTCACCGATCAGTCCCACGACTCAGATCTCGGTCTAGCGTCATTAATTGGTCCCACGGTCCTACTTCAAGCTTGGAACGCCTGGCCACAGCGTTCCAGGTCGATCCGGCCTTGATCACGAAGCTCTTCTTCCTTCGTTCACGGCCTGAAGCATGATATTGTTGAAATCACGCAGACTGCTCTCCCGGAACCACCGGTGCACGCCGACTGGGTCTTGGCGTTTTCCCGCCCCGAGCCGCTCGCTGGCTTAGAAGCAGAGCTCTGCTTCGCGGAAGCTTGATGCCCTCGGCGTAGCGGGCATCCCGCCTTCAGGTGACTCGTGTCACCGCAGACAAAGCATCGACGGATGCCTCGGCGCTGCTCCGCAGCCTGAAGCTCAGCTTCTTCATCTTCA
>KV733537.1:9149-20369 GCA_000500225.2 Phytophthora pinifolia
ATTGCGGCGATTGCTCGGCGATTTGGATCCGGCGATTCAACCAACCGCCGATGGAAATTTCAATAAGAATCGACAATAGTATTAATTAATTTTTGGCTGGCGATACCGCCCATGTGGCGAAACAGGGTTAGGGGAAAATAAACATGCCGAGTGCCAGTGGAATGTGGCTGCAGGTTCCAATTGGACAAAAACATGTTAAACACGGCTGGTGATTGGCTACAACAGCGATATCTTATAAAATAAGCTGTAATGCACCGCCACACTATTTTTTTATCGATACCAAATCTCCGCACCGTGGAAACCCCACGTTCAGACGTGAAAACCATAATGACACGCGAGTTTTACCGCACACATGGAAAACTGCAGATGCACAAATAATGCGCACCGTGAAGAGAGCCGCTATTGGAGATGAAATGCCTCGTGCTACTACATATTTGTGTTGCTTGTCAGCGCCTTCTATCCACGGTTTCTCCTTGCTAACCCAGCAGCTTCCATGCTTACACTCCAATTCGCTCCATCTCTGGGATCCGAGATACACTTCGGCAGAACAAAACCTGAGCTGCGACTTCGATGTCCAACCGAGCCTTCTTCTCACGCATCAACTTACCGTAGTTCGTGAAGGCTTCTTGGAAGGGGGTCGACACGGCACTGATGCACAGGTACTTTTTCGCGAGGCGAGCCAACGACGGGAACAAACGCTGGTAACGACTCCACCACTCGAGCGGGTCGTGCTCGGACTCGTCCGTGGCCGGTAGCGAAGGTGAGTCCAGGTATTGCTGCACCTGAGCCTTGAGTTTATCGAGTTCGGTTGCGGGTTCGTCCACCGGGAAGAACTCGTGGAGCAAAGCTGCCGCTGCTGTTTTCTTGTTGGCAAGGGACGCGCCTACAACTGCAGCACCTGCAGCCTTCGCGTTCCGATCTCGCTTCTCCTTCGGCTCCTCGCTTTGGTCATTTTCGACAGTGACATCCTGTTGACTATCATCGCCGTCGACTTTGTCATTGACTCCGAGAAGCAGGTAGAGCGACTCCATAAGCCGTTCCTTTTCTTCTTCTGCCAAGAACGGCAGCGTTTTAAACCGTGGATCAAGCAAGCAGGACAGGTAGGGCGATGAAGGAGCCTGGCCTGACGAGCACAGATCCATGTTGAGGTTGGCCATAATTTTATGGCGCACCGTCACGACGAGAGGGTCTGTCACCCATGTGCCTGCATCGTCCAAGTGCTTCTTCAGCGAGTGCAGGAGCGGATACACGATGGACAGACCAGGATACGCCAGTGGTGAAACGTGTACCAGCCCTTCGATTGGCTCCAGCAGCTTGGCCAGCTGCTTAAGTGCCGCCCACTCGTCAGGAGAAAGCTCACAGCACACGAAACGTAGCTGCATCGGTCTCCGAGCCGGGTTCGTGTCGCTTTCCAAGCCCGTTTTGTAGCGAAGCAGCATTAACTCCAGCTGGACGATGCGGCACATCATCTGCGTCGTCGAGTTCCATCGGTCGTCGAAGTCGCAGACCACCGGCAAGGACTCACCGCTGCTACCGATCGGAGACGTGGGAGGTGCAGCAACATTAGCCTGCGCGGTTTCTGTGGCATCATCGACAGCAGGATTCGAGCTCTGAGACTCCTTGACAGCATCCAGATCGTCACCAACGATGTTGCTCCCACCTTCGGCGATGCTTACACTGACCCCGTCTGCAGTTACTACGATGGAAGCTGCTTGAGCTGATGCTGCTGACGCCTCCTCGCCCATACTGCGCTGCAGAGCGAGGAAAATCTGGTACTCCGACGGGTTCTGGATAAAATAGGAGACGTAGTTGCGGCATCTTCGGGTAAGGTCCGCGCATTCACGCAAGCCACTCGACACGGCACCTTCGAGCTCTTCAACGAAGCACCGCACAACAGCTAAGCCTGGGTACTCACTGTGGATCGCACTTGCTTCCGCCTCTGCTTCCGCTTGGGCCTCCGCAACGGTCTGAGGGTTGTCACCGTCATTTTCTTGAGACGTATTGATAGTTGGGGTGTGCGGACGCATGGTAAGAGCCGCGACTTTGGACGAGGCGATGTCCCATTTATCCATGACGTCACGAAGCAGTGCGATGGTATTCACCCGTTCATCCAGCGGCAGCACATAGACCTCCAGCACGCAGTCACGACGCCGAAAGCCGCGCGAGATCCAGTGGCCGCTGACTGTGAGCACATTCTGGCCAAATGCAGACGTCCAGTTGTTCAGGGACAAGCTCAATACCTCGACGTCGGCCATGACTTCTTTCAGAATCTCACGCTGGGAGTAGTACAAGTTCGCCAGCGCCAGCTTGATGGTCTCCTCCGAGGGAAGCTTGGGGACAGCTCCGCCCATGGCTGCGCCACCGAATCCCATTGCCCCACCATAGCCAAAGTTTAATCCAGGCGTCGGCCACTCGGTGGACCCTCCAAAGAGCAGCATACTCAGCTCAGTGCCCATATGGGTCACATCCAGCGGCTCGTACTGGGCGATGAGATACTTGAGCAGTCTGTGCGTCAGGATCTTCTGGTTGGCCGCGTTGGTGGCCGCACTGGCCACCGTGTTTCCTCCAATACTAGAGCTATGCCTCCGTCCACGGAGAACGCCAGCCGTGGCCCCTCCCAGCGCCGAGTAGTCGAAGAACCTCTGGTCCAGCCCCACGCCGGCCATCTCGATGGCCGCATCGTTCAGCTCAAAACCCTGCGGAAACTGCAGCGCGGCCGACGTGGCCACACTCCCCGGTAGCGTCACGAAACCGGCCGGGTCGAACTCCGTCCCCAACCCCCCAGCCCCAATGGCCTGGTCCTCCACCAACTTTCTCCTCTTGGGAACGGAACCGCCGGCCGCACGACGGCGGGCCGTGCGCAGCTCCAGCAGTTGGTGGCGCTGCTTTCCCACTGGTTCTCCTGGTGAGATTATCCCGGCCGCTTCAGACGTGATGAGCCCAGACGTGGCTGAGCTCGAAGCGGCGGACGTGGCCCGCCGATGAGGGAACTCGTAGTCGGCCGCGCACTTGCCGGGCGCGAACTTGTGGTGCTTTTTCCTTAAGTGGCGATTCATGGTGCTGGTGCCGCCCGAGTAGGCGAAGCGTGTGGTTTGAGACGGACATAATGTGCACACGACGAACTTGCCGCTCGCGTCCTTGACGAAGTAGTCCCAGATGAAGGAGGGCAGCACCATCTGCGGCTCGGGCTTGTCGCGGCGGCCCCGGCGCCGGCCCAGGGAGGCCGAGGGGGGAGACGCATTGGTCGATGCGGGTGCGGGTTCCTTAGAGTGATGGTCAGCCGCGGCAACTTCGACTTCGACGTCAGCGGTCGAAGTTGCCTCCGGTTCGTCCAGCATCAGGTCCATTTTGCTGAGACCGTGATTGAGACCGCGGTTATCTTGGCTTCTGTATACCGCCACGGTTCGCTGCGGACCATAGGTTGGGAGAAGAGGTGATTGGACCATTTTAAGCTGTTATTTTGACGGTGAAAACAGCATGATCATGACGGACCTTGGACGACCCGATTCCCGGCATTGTTGTTGTTCTGGAGATTCATCGTCACGCTTGGCCCATACGCATTCAGCATCCAACCCAGAAGTAAGCTGCTCAGTCTGGCTATCTAACTTCCTATGAACAAATTGACGCAGTGGTGTGCTGGGGGCTCAGAAAACGGCTTCTATAACCTTCGCTGTCTCGGAATTTCCTCAAACTAGTTTTTTTTTTATTTAGTGAGGTTCATTAATGTCATTTAGGGTACTGTACTCTGTATCTAACGCCACGTAATGTCCATCTCCGACGAAGGCCTTGGTATCCTTTGCTGGCCTCGCGGTCAGCTTTGGGACATAATCCCTATTCAGCTGGAAAGTTAATGGACAACTCATCGATGCACATATCACCAAGTCAAAGTGTCCGTAGTTGGCGTCCAAAGCGGAGTGGTACGCCATGACCGAGTTCATGCAGCACGAGTAAAGAGCTACTAAACCAGCGAAGAAGGTGACACAGCGCTCACCTAAACGAGTCGAAACTACTCGTGGGGTAACTAGAGAATGCAAAATCTCGTTTCTGAGCTCGGTTGGCGAGACCCTTGTTGAATATATGCCCCGACACACGATATGCTGCTGTCTTTCTTCACCCTGAAAGCTCGAGGGCTGTTCAACATATTCCAGTTTCTTCTTAACCCAAACATATCTTATAAAAATATTCACATCCCCATGGTGCCTACCAGTGGGCTCGATGAGGGACACTAAACTGGCACTACAGCTGGACAGATAAACAAACTGCAAACGTCGAAAGTCGACACCAGCATTTCACTTGTAGAACTTGCTCACGACGCGAATCACGCACTTGTCCACATTCTCCGCGATTCGGCGCCACACGCTCCGTCGATTGGACTTAGCCGTCAACAGCGAGTCCCACGAGTCCGCGAAGTACACGTCGCATCGCCGCGTCGTCATGGCTGGTGTGGTGTGGCGACTCCAGACGTTCTCTTGTGTCGGTTTGGGTCGTTCCGGGCCCATGGATTGAGCAAATCGGTTGACCGGTGACGTTGGGAACGCGCTGAGGGACGAGATGGAGATGGACCCACTGCGTGCACCTCGGCGAGATTTCATGCCTCGAGAAGACGTGGCGCACGACAGTGGAGCCTGATAATTGTGGGCGTGGATATCGCGGTAGTTGGGGTTGTTGCTGAGGCTGAAGCGCGCGTCGACGACGAAGTAGTGCGGCATTGGAAGTGTTTCCAAGGTGGTGAATTGAGGAATGAAGAACAAAAGTTAATGCAACGGCGGACTTGTAGCCGAGATTCGATGTCCGGGGCCATGTCGAAGCCAGGAATTGCTCGGAGATCTCACTTTCGTGGGGCGAAGGAGGTTTGAACGAGAAGTTAGCTGAGATCTATCCAGCCAGGTTGCTGCATTTGGTGGTTTAACAGGGTTTCGCACGGGAACCGCATGCCATCGGAGCTCACCGACTCTTTTCGGGTGGTCTGGCAATTTTGTGTCTTGCATCATGCCGTGGTAGGATCGTATCTAGAAGCTGCTGCTCTTGGATGGAAGCTCGTTCCACTGAAAGATGCTCGAGCTTGGGTGCCACCTACGGTATTAAATTTCGTCTTCGAAGCCGAAATCAAATACTGCAGTAGTATTCGTGCACCGTATCCACGAAACTTGTCAGCCTTGAGGGAATGCCACAAAACTCGCTGAAGAGAATCAAAATCGCATTGTGGCTCAGCAGCACTTGAGCTATTCGACTAAAATTTCTCGACAAGAAAATGGTTTAGAAACATTCCAACGCAACGAGCTCACAGCTAAATCATCGAATGGTGGGGGGAAATATCTGATGAATCGTTAATGCATTCGCTCCGAGCCCGTTTTTCATCTTACTGCTACTTTCACGCTCACAAGTTCCGCTACAGTCGGCACATCGGCGGCGCCAAGTGCAGCGAGAAGAGAACGTCACACAGGTCCTTCTTGGTTTGGTCGTCGTCGTCGACGTCGACGCTCTCGGTTTCGGTCTCGCAGTCACTGGTCGCGTCCAGCATGGTCACGTCCTCCATGGCCTTGGCCCTGGCCTTCTGCTCGTGCACAACCTTCTCGGCCAGGCACGCGAGCGGTAGCTGGGCGAATTCGCGGCCCTTCTCGGATAGCTCGGGTCTGTTGCCGGCCTTATACTTGTTGGCCCGGTACGGCCACTTGATGTTCCTGCGCTTGCAGTTGCGCTTGATGGTGATGACGGCCACGCCGATGACTTCGGCCGCTCGTCGCTGCGACAGGTGGAAGAACAGGGCCAGGAACTCAACGGGGAAGTCGTAGACCCGGCGGCTCTTGCGGGGTTTGGCGTCGAAACGCTTGAATTTCTTGGTGGAAGACGAGCGCTTGCGAGTGACCGTGGCTTTGGTCGTGTTCGTGGACGGAGATGTAGAGCGACGGATGGGGGTGATGGTCATGGTGGACTTGACCGGCACTGGGCAAAATGAGGAATGAACCGTAGGAAGCGCAGCGGATTTGAGCGAAAAGCGGATCCGCTGCAGCGTCTCTTATATATCGTTGCCGAGTCTCACTACCACTCTCGGTATGGGGGCATACGTTGAAGTGAATTGATGACACCAGATTTTAGCTTGAGGCAAGGAAGGCGTAATGAGGCGACTTGACAGCGAACCACTTCAACGTAGAATCCCTCTTTGAGGTGGCTATAGTTGTAAATTAGCGCTGGTTTGCACTTTCAGCGAATGAAATGGCCGATAAACATGCTACGAACGGGACGATATCCCTGTTTGAGTTGTGTTGCTTGATGCGGAGGGACCTCTAGTTTGCCAGAGCCCACAGCACTTGCTCCCGGATGATCGCCGACCAAAACTTTCACGTGCCTGTGTTAACCGGCGCAAGTCGGAGCGGGCCTTTCGATACCCCAGCCAAGGTAGTGGAGACCCACACGGCAAAAGCAAATAACCAAAATTGCTGCGTCTCCGTCGTAGCGGATCGGATCACCAGCTTTTAGTATCTCATCGGGCTCACGGTCCACGAATTTGAGATGATGGAAGGCAACGTCCAATGGCTTCGGCAAGGCACAACGCGACTACAGAGCTGGAGCCCCCAGATTCGGTGTTTGGTGCTGTCCCCATTGCGTGAGGAGCTCTTCGGCGACTTGACGAGCGCTTTTTAGGTTGAAGGTGCCCGTCACCTTCGTGTATGGCTTTCAGATCGGTGAGATATTTCACGTGTGGCTCTGCGATCGCCTCTGTAGGTGACGCGCGACGAGGAGCCGGTAATGCCACGTCGGCGTTGAAGCACTCACGCTTTGATAAATACGTATATTTGTTGCTGCCCTTTGGCTTGGCGCTTTTCCTACTGCAGAGTGCCTCTAAGCAGGTCTCGGTAGATCTGCAGCGAGCGAGCGCAGGCCGAGGGCACAATGTTGGAGCAGCCACGCGCGCACGAGTTGCGCAGATCTGGGGAGGGCCTCTCGTCGTCGTAGGCGCGGCACGCGTCCATGCAGCTCACGCCGTCGGGGCAGCGCGAGGCATTCGGGACCTCGCCCGCCTCCATCTTGTCGCACACGAGCTTGGTCACCGTGAGGGACCCGTACGAGCAGCCGTTCATACACGCGGCGTTGTGCGGGTCGCTGGAGATCAACCGAGAGCGGGTCGCCATCACAGCGCACGGCAAGCAGCAAAAAAGTTAGTGATCGGCTGCTACCACTACAGACAATAGATAAGCAGCCACCGTACCGAACACAGAGCTTCCTGCACGTTTCCTCGTGCCAGCGAGAGTGCACGCCGCGCACGCGGCAGCGGCCGCGCAAGAGTTCGTAGTCGGTAGACGCCGCAACAGGCTCTGTGATAGGAGACACTGGCAGCACTGCATCAATGGTCTCGACTGCATTGACGGGGTGGTTGATGTTGGCGTTGGTGTCGTTTTCCCGAGTGACGGCGATGGTCGGAAGCCGGGCCTTCAGCGCCGCGATACTTTCGGCATCCAGCACCGTGCGGGCGCCCACGAAGATGCCGCCGCAGAACAGCACGACCAGCAGCAGTCGGCCGAGGCAGTTAGTGATCCGGCGGCAGCGCTTGGCCGGCTCCATCTTCTTCCAGTACTCGTCGGCCTCGTCCTCCCAGATCGACGAGCCGCGCCGCTCGCGGCTGGCGTCGAGCTGCTTCCCCAAATTGCGTCGCGTGAGGGACATTTCCGCTACCTTCCTCGCTTGTAATGGTGTTCTGAGACCGCGCATGCGCTAAGGGTGCCTTATGAGTGGCAAGTTGCAGGCCGTGATCACTATAAATTGCTCGGGTATTTCGAGGACTTTGGGTCCTGCCGGTCTTATGCCTGCGATGCCTGGGTCGTGGAGCACTTGCAGTGTGATGCGGCGCGAGTCACGCGGCTGGCCGTTTAACATGCGGCCCACTTCAACGTCATCTTTCGTCGGCACCAATGAAAGTCGAGTGCAAAATTGACTTCCACTTGGCTGCGGGTCCCACGTCGCACTAAGGCGCTGCAAGATGCCGGGAACAAGCCCTTTACGCGGCTAGGATTCATATTCCGACACTTGGTTAAGGCCAAAGGCCGATAGGTCCGCCCTCCTCCCTGCTCGACGACGCGAAAAGATGATCGAGGAGCGGCTGGAGTCCCACACCACCTAGAGCTTTTCACGCGGAGATTCCTGCTATACGGAGCGCCACTCTATGCAATCGTGTCCCCTCCCGGACCAAGGGGTGCCAGGAGCGGGCAATGCCACAGCTGACGTGAAGTAAGATCCAGATTGCCATTCGGGGCCAACTCTCGCTCGTGGGCTGCGTGCCTTTCAGCCCACCAGCTTTCGAACGGGGACTTGCACCCGGTGCAGTCGAACGCTCTGTATGATTCGGGACGCAGTGGGCCCAACCAACTCGCCCAACAACCGCAACATCCACAAATTCGCGGCGCCCGTAGTGACCGATCGGCTCCGTGTTTCGCTGCGCTGGATCTCTCGGCGTCGACCTGGATGTGAGCCCTTGAGCTAGTACCAAGGTTTGCTACTACCGACTTGCTTGGTCCCCCCTCGGGGCATCAAGTCGGCACTCTACGGACGAGCTCTCGACAAGTAGAAGGCATCTTCCGACACAAAACCCGACACCGAAGCGGCCATCTGCTAACGCTGCAGCGTTTGCTTTCGGCGCTTCAATCTCCAAGTCACTTCGCAATTCACCACCAACGGACCGGATCAAAGCCCACCTCCACCACCTCCAACGATGAGTCCAGTCAAGCCCATCAAACCCGCCAAGGCCAAGCTGATCTCCCGCAAAGTCAACGTCAACGACCCCACCAAACGCAAGAGCCGACGCAAGTTTGACTTCACAATGGAGCAGCTCGTCGCGGTCTCACACCTCCGCCAAGACGACGCAGCCATGGCTCTCGACTGCGCCCCGATCACGCTCAAGCGCAACTGCAAGCGGCAAGGCTACCGCTGGCCGTACCGAACCATCAAGGCTCGTCGCCGTCGTGAAGAAGATGCCCGGACCAAGGCCCATACCCCTCGCACTGCTAAGAAGAAGGTTCCCATGACCCCGCCTTTCGTTCAAGGCCCGGAGCTGCTGCTGCTGCTCAGTCGAAGCAAGAAGCACTGCGTCAACTCCTCTCCAACGTCGGTCAGCGGCCTCTCATCCGCCGTGTCAATGGTATCAATTTCACCCAAGGCTCGATTCCCCCTCGTGAACACCGTCAGGTCTGGGCCATCGCCAATGCTGCCACCACTGACGTGGCTGCTCCAACAACGCCAATACCAATCGACACCGGTCAACGCTCTTCGATCGATGGAACACCACCCGGTCGACCACAAGAGCTCGTTCTTCACCGCATCCTTCCACTCGACGGCCCCCAAGTTCCCTTCGAGATGCTGAACCAGTGCGAGAACGAAAGACGCCTGGCCGATTTGCACCGCCACTGCGTCGGTAGCAGCCGAGATCATCGATTCGCCAAGTTCCAGTTGAAGTCAAGTTCCAGTTGAAGTCCATTGTGCACAATTGTTTACCAGTAGTCGTCCATTTTGGTACTATACAAAGTACTGAGTAAGTTGTCCAAAAAAAACTTGTGAGTCTTTTTGTTTCTATCCTGACTTCCAATTCGACAAAAATGATCTCACAAATTGTGAGATCATTTTTGTTATAATATTGTTGTCTTGTGACAGGTGAAACGCAGTCGCGTCCGATGGACCAGGCTGCCAGCATCGAGTCTGCTGACGCTTCTCGCTCCATGGAACCAGCGACCAAGTCAGAACCCTCCAAGCTCAGCAACATTGCGTGGGTACACAGACCAGTAAAGATAGGTCTCTGCCTGTGGCTGCGCCGTGGTCGTGTCGAGCGTACACGCGAATTGGTCGGTTGAATCTGCACAGTACCAACGTCAGTCCTCTGCCTCCATGGGCGCTGACGCAGATGCTGGGGATCATCTACATGTACACCGTTCTGCATGAACACTTCACCAGAAACCGACTACTGTAGCTACAGATCCTGGCATGCTGCTCCCATTGTGTGCGAGCGAGACTTGAACAGAATTAAATAATACTTAGTATAAACTTGTGCTTGACCATCATGCCTTTCGTCCTTCAGACTGATATTTCTACTCCATCAACCCTTCGCTTCGAAGAACGCGTGGTACAGGGGTCTTTTACAGTGGAAGGCGACTTACGTCGGAACTTTCTAGACGCGCCGTCGAAGGTGGTGCAGAAGTCGAAGAAATCTCGAACCTTGACACGTCGGTAAGGAATTGATATTCCATCGAGCCACGTGCACGAAACTTCACTGCTGTCTCCCATCGTATAGCACACGAGCAACGCGTAGGGGTTGCTCGCATCTCCCTCTTGCTCAGGTGGGAACTGCAGACGGATACGACACGTACTTGCGCTACGTGCTGGCTTAGGACGCGAAGTTTATGAAGTCGACACGACCAAGGAGTTCAAGATCATCCCTGGAAATTCTCGCGTCGAAGAAGCGGGCAAGGCGGTGATTTTGGGTTCTTTTGGAAGAGACTACCTGCACATTCGGATGTTAAAGACAAAAACCTGATTGTAACTTGATCGAAAACAGGCTACTTCCAGTGGTTGATTCCATCTCCTCTAACCGCTCAATGCCTTTCTCCTCGATGAACGTTTGCACCCGCTTCTGACTTTCGGATCATTCTGCTCCACCACGTACCCAGTCCGGGAACTTGGGCTCACCGTCTTTCGTGTAGTGGTCGAACACGTCTCCGAGCTCCGCCTATGCGTGTCTAAACTCGATTCTCTCGGGGTCAAACCACTCGTAGGACCCCTTTTCGTCCTGGACGCGACCTCGCCGATCTTTGTGTCGTAGAGGACGCGAGTAAAGAGACTTGACTTTCATCTCTTCTGCACCGCTCGCTTTCCGCGCCAAGAGCGAATGCCCAGTAGTAACCTCGGGTTCATGGGGTGATACGAAATGCTCTCCTTCCCTGTGAACCACTTGTCTGCATTTGCGATGCGCTTGATCGGCAACGTCGAGTCAACCCTTTCTTCCGCCACCACCTCGGACGGTATAGTTAGCGTGACTTCCAGCACAGATCTTGAGAATGGATTGCAAGTTTTGTTTTGCTAAATAAGCTGGGATATGAAAAATACTTGGTAAATCGTGGTCGTTTAGTGCTTCAAGCTCTCGACATCCGTAACCTCCGTTGCCAGCTGAGTTTTACGCCGTCGTGTCCTAAGGGTGTCATTCCTTAGTGCTGGGATTAAAACACATCTGCAGCGTAGGAT
>KV733539.1:0-25287 GCA_000500225.2 Phytophthora pinifolia
CTTGCCTCCGATGTAGCACTCCGCGTTGTCGTAGTAATTGACACCGCTGTTGAAGGCGTGAGTCATGATGTCGTACCAAGCTTTGTCAGAGCAGTGGTCTTCCCACCTCATCCACGCACCCAAGGAGATCTTGGAGACGAGAAGTCCCGAGGAATCATCTTGGATGTTGCTGGCTTGAAATGCCTGCAGCAAGATTATGCGCTAGTCGATAAGATCCACGTCGGCACCAAGACGGGACCTAACGCAGTCGCAAGCACGTCGTCGAAGGCCTGAAAGCCTCCCTCAAGCACTTGCAACTCGATTTCGTCGACGTCCACTTCTGCCACCGCCCCGACGACTCAACCGTCGAGGAGACCGTCCGTGTCATGAATTATGTCATTAAGCAAGGGGCCTTCTACGAGTCAGTGGATGTCGGCCGACATTCAGGAGGCTTTCTAGGTCGCGGTCTGATCGGTCCTGTGGTGGAGCAGCCCAAGTACATCTTCGACCTTCCTCGCGTCGAGTACGGCTTCCTGGACCTGTTCAAGAAGTACAAGCTGGACTTGACGACATACTCCCCGTTGGCCTACGGTGTGCTGTCAGGCAAGTACACGTCGAGTATCCCGGATTCCGGGCCGGAGGGTCTCGCTTCTCGACGGAGTTCTACAACATGATGGTGCCGGACCTCGGAGCGCGTCGAGAAAACCTTGGAGCTGCAGAAGATCGCGGATGAGATGGGCGTCTCGCTTCCGCAGATGGTCATCGCCCGGTGCGTGTCGGACGAGAAGGGTCCACGGTGATGCTGGGAGCACGCACGAGGAGCCAACTGGATGATAACCTGCAGCCCATTCACTTCGTGGAGAAGATCTCGCCGGAGTCCCAAGGCTCGCATCGACACCGCGGTTGACTACAAGGTGCAGATCCCGGAGAAAGAGGCTCTCGCCAGTGTCCGCACTCGTAACCTGTAGGCACCGAACGAGGTGGCTATCGCGAGGTTGCAAGAAAGTCACTGTCCAAAATTCCCCACTGCTGCCTTTATTTACAGTACATGTAGTAGAGTTGTTGCATTTGGCGTCTTCTCGCTTTAGTAACAGCGCCGGCACTGACTCGACTTCAATGTGCATGCTTGTCATTCGTGTAGAGCTGATCCTCTTGCGCACTGCCAGCACCAGAGAGCGGCTGTTACTCTACATGTACTGCCGCCCACACCTCGCACCGAGGGTGATGAGAATCAATGGTATTAATAATGGCTGTGGAGTGGCTACGTATGCGGGGCCAAGCAAGCCCGATCCGCCCACCGTTCAACTTGTAGCCACAGATGCCTGCCATACGCTGCAGTAGATAATTCCAAGCGGCCGGCGTGGCGTCGCCTCCAACATGACAGCTGCGGTTGCCCCCTCGCGTGGCGAAAGAAAGCCGTTGCTGTCCGAACGATCGGCGAGAGACAGACTGTTTTTGCTGGAGGACAGACGTCCTTTCGCCGTTCGTGGTCGTCAATTTGTAACTATACAACTAGCAAGTCAAGTGTGACACGGGGCCGAGGGTACGTAGGTGCCCATCTGCTGGTCAAGTTGCCATTGTTCCCCCCCTTTCACTTGGCTGCTCTATCGTCCTCGTCCTGATCGCCAAACCTCTGCACTGCCTTCGTGCCCTATGCCTGGATTCTTATGCCAGCCACTAGCTCAAGGCGCTGCTGCATTTCTAGCATGTCATTCGGCAATTTGCTTCCCTACAAGCAGATACACTTCGGTCTCAGCTCTTTCTCCTAAAACAGCAAAACATGAAGGTCTACGGCATTTTCCTGATCGCTGCGGCCATGGCCAGCACTGTGTCGGCCGGTAACGCTGAGGACTGCGCTATGGACCCTGCTCCAGCTGCTACTCCGGCCGCGACCACGGTTGCTCTCGCCGTGGAGACTACGGCTCCGGTCGTCGCTGGGACTAACGCCCCTGCTGTGACGACTGGTGCGCCCGTGACGCAGCAGAGCAGCGTGGCCGGCGATGCCAACTACGTGTCCACTCAGCAGTCAAAGTCCATCTCCGGTGCTGCCCAGTCGACGGCTGGCAAGGTTTCGAGTGCGTACTCGTACACTGGCCAGAACGCAGGCGGTCCCGGCTCGTACGAACAAGTGACGAACATCGCTTCCTGCTCCAAGACGACAGTGACGACGTCAAGCCCCGTTTCTCCCTTTGACACAGGTGTCACTGTGGCCTTCCGCGGCCCCATGACCATCTACAATATTGGGGTGTTCGACGGTAACAACGGCTCGTGGAGCAAGGTTTCGTCGTTCGCTAAGGACGGAGCCACCTCCAACATGGTGTTCCTCAACAACGAGAACATCGACTACACGGGTGCTGGCTCCCCTGAGGGTTTCTGCAAGGCCGATGGCACGGGTGTATCCCAGCAGCCGACCCAGTTTGCTGGCACGCTGGCTGCCGCTACCAAGCCTGGTGCCGTGGGCGGCCTCGCTTCGGTGTGTACGGGTGCTGAGGTCCACATCATGACCGAGAACAAGTGCGGCGGTGATGTCAAGTGCGAGGGTGCCTACGACAATGACGGCACGGCCTACCAGGGCTGGACCGGCGGCAAGAAGATCTTCGTCACCAAAGTGTCCATGGAGAACGGTGGCGCGCCCAACGTGCCTGCTGTCTGGATGCTGCCCGACCAGGTCACCCACTCCGGCCAGTACGGTTGCAACTGTCGTGGCATGGGCTCTGCTGGCGGATGCGGTGAGCTCGACATCGCCGAGGTCCTCTTGAAGGATCCGACCCACGTTGCCACGCACTACTACTTCTACGACGGCACCCACAACCCGGGCAACGACCTGTTCGCGCAGCGTCCTATCAGCGGCCCGGCCACCTACGTGACCATCATCGACGAGGACTACGGTGTCAAGGTTCTCGAGATCGGCGCTGATGACTTCGACTTCGGCAGCGGCTCCATCACGGAAGACGTTGTCAAGCAGTGGGAGCAGTCCGCGTAAGCTCGCACACGTCAGCGTTTCCCCGTTGCGTATAGCCAACCTCAATAAGCTGTAGCCGTCCCCCCTGTCAGCAGGGTGAAGAGCAATAGAGTTGTGTTGTTGCCGTTTTCTACTAGTTGATCTTGGTATCGAGTTCAATCCGCTTTGATGGCGGTCACGAAGCTGTCTTTACTGCACGGTAGAGAAGTCGATGATGACTTTGGAGAGCTGCAATTGGTGCGGTGTGTACCGCACACCGGCCATGTCCATTAGCCGGCGTGATGCTGCAAACTTCCAGCTGCTCAAAGGGACAGTTAGTAATTGTATGTAACCTCTTGTCGCTTCGCCGTGAGCAAAACGTACTCGTGCTTGTACTTGTCCGAGCAGTACACGACCCGCGAGATTCCGCTCTGGATGATGAGCTTAGCGCATTCGTTGCAGGGGAAAAGTGCCACGTAAATCTGCGAGAGGAGATTCCAGTCAGATCGACAAGCATGGACACAGAGTGCATGAACACACACACAAGCCATCGTACAGTGCATCCTTTGACATCTGTGGAGTTCTTGTTCAGGATCGCATTCATTTCTGCGTGACAGACGTACTGGGAACGGCAACGGTATCAAGACATCGCCATGTTAGCCCTGAACCAAACAACAAGGCAATTGTACGAAACCTCACCGGGTACTTCGTATCAAGTGGAGACTTGGTCTCACTTTCACGCGCCCAAGGCAAGTCATCGTCTCCACAGCCATTCGGGAAGCCGTTGTATCCGATTCCAACGATCTTCCGCTCGGGGTTCACAATGCTGTAACCAAGCAGCACAAAGCCAACCACGTAAGCCTAACATGTCAGTTCCTTAAGGCAGCAACCAGTCTCCTCACCAGGCCCCAACTTGAGTCGACGGATCTGTTCGCACAAAATACGCATCAACATTTTCACTTTATCAGGTACAGCTACTGTACAATGTCTACCAACCTTTCGAGCGCATGGCGCTGAGGAACGCGACGCTCATGAAGTAGTCGTCCCACGACAAATAGTCGGAGCGTTTCTTCACTGCCGACGACGATGCAGGCATCACGGCAGTCGCTACTGTCGCTTTCTCCTCGTCACTCGACTCGCCAATCGTTTCGTCTCCCACCCCATTGTCCTTATCCCCCTCGCCCCCCTGCACGTCCGCCTTAACCTTTCCATTCCTCTTCGGCGGTGAAGGCTTGACCCGATTGGCAATGGCAGGGGCAGCGCCCGGATGCGTCTCAAGCGTGGCCGCCTCCATCCAATCCGAGTGCTTCATCCGCACGTGCTGCACCAGGTTCGAGTACCCGTGCTTGAGGCGCTGCGAGCGCGTCTTGCCGCACTTGCAGCGGAACACGGTGGGTACATCGCCCTCCTCGTTGCCAGCATGGCTTTCCTGCTCCACGTAGAAGAGCTCCATAATCTGCCGCCCGCTGAGCTTCCGGTTCGCCATGCCGCCGCCAGATTTCAATAATGAATGGGTTTTCAGCCAATGGAATACGTGTGTGTTATTGTATTGAGAAAAGGGTCCACCAAGTGTCCACCAAATGGATTACACAACGGTGACGTTGATCATGATGCGCTCCATGGCGACCTGGAACGCTTGCATGTCCTCCATGCTGTAGAGCTCGCACTTGAAGCGCGACTGCAGGATGCCCAGGAACAGGCGGATGCCCAGCGGGATGGCCTTGTCGTTGAAGTCGTAGTGGTTCGAGTGCAGCGCGCGCGTCTTGTCCGCGTCGCCCTCCTCCATCGTGCCCAGGAAGAAGTAGCAGCCCTTGCGCTCCTGCAAGAAGTAGGAAAAGTCCTCGGCGGCCATGAGAGGCAGCCCCTCCTCGCTCACGTACATGCCCATGTCCATAGCGACCTGCTGCACCTGGCGGGTCTCCACGTGCGGGTTGATCACGGGAGCGTAGCCGTCCAGGAAGTGCACGCTGGCCGTGGCGCCGTACGCCCCGCACGTCGAGTGCACCAGCTTGGCGAAGCGGTCCTTGATCTTCTCAGCGACTTGGAGATCGAAGTCGCGGATCGTTCCGGCGAGATACACGCGCGACGGGATCACGTTGTTGGCGTCTCCGCCGCGGAACTGCGTGACCGACACGACGGCCGTGTCCATGGGCGACAGCGAGCGGCTCACAACGGTCTGCAGCGCCTGCACCACAGCTGAGCCCGCCAGAATCGGGTCCACGCATTGCTGCGGCGAGGATCCGTGGCCGCCGATGCCGTAGATGTCGATGTAGAACTCCACCTCGTGCGCCATGACAGCTCCCGGACGCACGTGGACGCTGTAAAGCGGGAACGGAGCGTTGTGCAAGCCGTAAACCTCGTCCACGTCCGTTAGCGCGCCGTCCTGAATCATCTTCATGGCCCCGCCAGGACCTTCCTCAGCAGGCTGGAAGATGAGGCGCACGAAAGTCTCCTCGGGGAGCTTGTCGGCGTTGCGCACGAGCATAGCGCAGAGTCCCAGCACCATGACCATGTGCCCGTCGTGGCCGCACATGTGCGCTGCTGCGGTAGAAATCTGAAACTCGCTATCGTCGTCTTCGCCAGCTCCGGGCGCAGGCGGAGCGCCGATCGTCGTCGTCGTGACAGTGGACGGCGCAGGCAGCAGGGTGGTCGCTGGGCCATCCATGGCTACGTCAGGACTCACGTCACAAGTGCCGGTCGACGCAGCTTCCGAGGTCGCTTCTTCCGCTTCCTCGACCTTGGTCGGCGACGGCGTGGAGCTCTTGCGCTTCTTGCGCTTGCGGAGCTCCTTCTGGCCCTTCTTCTGCGTTGAGCAATAGGGCAAGTGGTCGTTCAGCTCTTCAATCGGCAGCGCGTCCATGTCGGCTCGGAAGGCAATGACAGGCAGCTTGCGCTTCGCCGAGGGCGAGACGGTGCCGTTCTCATAGCAGACGTCCACCACCAGCCCCGTGGACGCCATCTCCTGAATGTTCTTGCTCGGGATATGCAGCGTCTGCTCGCAGAACCTCCTGATGAAGGCCTGCGTGCGGAACTCCTGGTACCCCGTCTCCGGGTACCTATGGAAGGCGCGCCGAATGTCGCGCAGCATGCGCGAGAAGCCGATCCAGTCCAGTTCCTCCTGAGCGCCAGCCTCAGCATCCACCCCAACAGCTGCAGTGGCTTCCTCCTGCCCTTCTGCTGCAGCCTGAGCCTCAACGGCTTCGACTCCATTGACAACCGTCTGCTTGCTCTGCACAAAGCTCTTAAGGAACGGCGAGGACTTGGCCAGCACGGCCTGCAGCCCCTGCTTCCACGGTTCGTCAGGCGGGTATAGGCTCTTGCCGTACGCCGCGTGGACGGCATTGGGCGCGGCAGTCGCTGCTCCGACACCGGAATTGGGTCCTTGAGCCCCCGTGGAGGCCGCGCCGGATCCCGCGCTTTCTGTTTCAGAGCGCGTACTCTTGCCACGCAGTCTCTGGTCGCGGATCTCTTCGGGTGTGTCGTAGTAGCGGCGTAGGAACTCGTCCTTCTTGAGTAACAACTTGCGGATGGCCGCCTCGCTCACGCCGAACTTGTCGGCCAGTTGGCGCTTGGAGATCTTGGAGTTTTCGGCCATCTGGATGATGTCCACGCGCTGGCGGTCGTTCAGCCGCTTACCTGAGCCCTGCTTGGCCTTCTTGGGCTCGGCGTGCTGCTCGTGGTCGCTCATACTTGGGGAGCTGCGCTTACAGATACCTTACTTTGCTCTGGATTGGCTGTAAAGGAATGAGGAAACGACGTGCGATTGGACGAAAAAGCGTGCTTCAAGCGAGCCAAAAACCTTTTTGAAAAAAGCGCTTTCTTTTCGACTCGATTTGGGTCAGTGGCGAAGCGGCGTCCAAGCAGATACTCGACGATGGCAGCGCGCAAGTTGGACGGCAGGACGGCGGTAGGCGCCTGGCAGGGCGAGAACATCCTGACCATCTCGCAGTTCGGCAAGGAGAGCGCGCAGTGAGTGGACGGACTTCTCAGTGTCATGGATACTCGTCAGTAGCTCACGTTGTGTCACTTTGATACAGGCGCGTGTTGAGTGTGGCGGACGAGATGAAGAAGATGGTCAAGACCGAGGGCGCCAACGAGCTGCTCAAGGGCAAGGTACGCTGCGCTGAGCTGTGAATCGGAGGCAATGGGACGCGCTGACTCGGTTGATCGGTAGCTGCTGGCGAACGTGTTCATGGAGCCGTCCACTCGCACGAGCAGCTCGTTCCAGTCGGCCATGAAGCGGCTGGGCGGCCTCGTGGTGTGTGTGAACGAGAGCTCGTCCAGCAGTCAGAAGGGCGAGACGCTGCATGACACCATCCGCTGCCTCGAGTGCTACGCCGACGTGGTCGTGCTTCGCCACCCCGTCAAGGGCAGCGCCTTGGTGGCTGCTGAGGCCACCAAGAAGCCCGTGCTCAACGCTGGTGACGGCGTGGGCGAGCACCCGTCCCAGGCGCTGCTGGACCTGTACACGATCTACAGCGAGTTGGGCGACCTGGAGAACCTCAAGGGCAAGGTCGTCACCATGGTGGGCGACCTCAAGTACGGCCGCACGGTGCACTCGCTGTCCAAGCTGCTGTCCATGTACGGCACGACCTTCAACTACGTGTCTCCCGAGAGCTTGAAGATGCCGCGCTACGTGTACGACGAGCTGGCCGCGCAGGGCATCCAGCAGCACGAGACGAATGACCTCGAGTCCGTCATCAACCAGACCGACGTGCTGTACGTCACTCGTGTGCAGAAGGTGAGCTTGGCGATGGGGATTGCTTGGCCTTTGCGGCAATCCTGACAATTGCGTGTTGTCGTCCTGTGTGCCTGGCGTGCTTGTGGATCAGGAACGCTTCGAGTCCGAGGCCGACTACAACGCCGTCAAGGACAGCTTCCACATCACTCTGGACACCATCAAGGGCGCCAAGTCGACGATGATCATCATGCACCCGCTCCCACGCGTTGGCGAGATCGCAGAGGAGGTGGACAGCGACCCGCGCGCCGCGTACTTCCGCCAGATGGAGAACGGCATGTACGTACGCATGGCCCTGCTCGCTCTTGTTCTGGGCAAGGTATAAGCGGACTCTCGCAGCGACCGCAGCGCTCTCCTTCCCACTGGCTGCAAGACCGTAGTTTCTAGGCTCAAAACGGATCCTTTCTTACACTTATGGCAATTGCGGACAGCACAGCGCGTTCGTACACTCGGCCGCGTTCTCACAGCGATACGCCACCGCAGCGTCGTACGCCTGCGCGTTCAGCCGAGAGCCCAAAAAGAAGGCCAGCTCTCTCACAAAGTGGCCAGCATCTTCGTACAAAAAGGGCGAGAGCGCTTGCTGCAGCTCGTCGTAGCATTTCTTGGCCCCACACTGCGCGATCTTGTTGAGACAGCACTGGATGATCGCCACCAGTACCGTGAGATCAATCTCGCGCCCAATACAGGCCCGTAGCTCTCTCTCGAGCCAGGCCTCGTACTCCCCCTTGAGCTTGTGCATCTTCGGGAATGCGTCCGAGCGCTTGACGTCCACTCCGGCCACTCGAACGAGCCGCATGTGACGTCTGTAGACCAGCGAGCGGCGCCGCAGCCGCTGCCGATCCCCTTCGTCATCGCTAGTTCCTGTCTGCCTGCCCTGAATCCGCCGACCTTGAAAGCGGAAGACGTCGAAGTCCGTCTCGCTGCGCACATTGGCGTACACTTCCTGGAACAGAGTCTTGCACAGCGGGCACGTGGGCCGTTCCGCGCCGTGCAAGGCCAGACTGTGTGCCCAGGTGCTCAGACACTCGAAGCAGTACACGTGGTAGCAGGCCGCGATCATCACCGGCTCGGCCAAAGTTTGGAGACAGATAGGGCAGGCGTCGCCCAAGACGGCCAGGTCTACAGCTCTCGTGTCGTCATCCTGGACACCTTCGGAGGCGCCCACTTGACCATTGGAAGACGCAGGTGGAGCGACAGCATCTTGAGCGTCTGACGAGGCCACGACGACGGCATCATCGCCCCTGGCGGCCCAGTCGCCCTCGTCCTGCGCCGCCTCCTCTGAGTTCCCCAGCGACATTTGTGGAACTTCGCCAACTGAACTGGGTATTGAAGCAGCAAGAAACTTTGTGTGACGTACCTGAAATTGATGATCCTCCAATCAAAGAGCCAGCACTACTGCGATTTCGACCAATGAGAACCCGCAAATGATGGCGAGCTGCCACCCAATGCTTTCGAAGAGCTGCCGCAACTTTGTTGTGTCAATCGGCATCACGTGCAGCAGGGGCAAATGGCGGGCGACGATCTGCTGAAGAAAGGCAAGAAGAAGGGCGGCGCTAAGGCCGATGCCGGCACGACGCACGGCAAGAGCAACGGCAAAGGTGCGGGCGTGGGCGGCTTTCAGCACTTGGGACTGAGTCCGCTCGTGTTCCGCGGCGTTATGGCCATGGGCTACAAGGTACCCACGCCCATCCAGCGCAAGTCGCTGCCGATCGTGCTGTCAGGAAAGGACTGTGTGGCCATGGCTCGTACGGGCTCCGGTAAGACGGCCGCTTTCCTCATCCCCATGGTAGAGAAACTCAAGGAGCACTCGACCAAAATCGGCGTTCGCGCGGTAGTGCTGTCACCCACGCGCGAACTGGCGGTGCAGACGCTTCGCTTCACCAAGCTGCTGTCCAAGTTCACGTCGCTCAAGCTGGCGCTTATTGTGGGCGGCGAGGGCATGGACCAGCAGTTCGAGGCCATCGCGGCCAACCCGGACGTGCTGGTGGCCACGCCTGGTCGACTCATGCACCTGCTGCAGGAGATCCCGGACTTTAACTTGAAGGCGGTCGAATACGTGGTCTTTGACGAAGCTGACCGCATCTTCGAGATGGGGTTTGCCGAGCAACTGCAGGAGATTCTCAAGAACATGCCTACTAGTCGACAGACGCTGCTGTTCTCGGCCACGCTGCCCAAGGCGCTGGTGCAGTTCGCGCGTGCCGGGCTGAGCGACCCGGAGCTCATTCGTCTCGACGTGGAGAACAAGATCTCGGAGAACTTGAAGATGGCCTTCTTCACCGTGCGCTCGCTGGACAAGCCGGCGCTTTTCCTGTACATGGTGCGCGAGTTCCTGCCCACGGACGACCAGACCATCGTGTTCGCGGCCACTCGCCACCACGTGGAGTTTCTGCACGCGCTGCTGGCGGCCAACCACATCGAGGCGTCGTGCGCGTACGGCGACATGGACCAAGCCTCGCGTAAGATCAACCTGGGCAAGTTCCGCGCCAAGAAGACCAACCTACTGATCGTGACGGACGTGGCCGCTCGTGGTATCGACATCCCGCTGCTGAATAACGTGTTCAACTACTCGTTCCCGCCCACGGCCAAGCTGTTCGTGCATCGTGTCGGCCGTGCAGCGCGTGCTGGTCGCAGCGGCACGGCGTTCAGCTTCGTGGATCCGGATGAGACGCCGTTCATGGTGGACCTGCACCTGTACATCGGCCGTCGTCTCGAGGACTCGTCCCCGGAAGAGAGCGCCGGCACCAAGCCGTACTCGCTGAGCACGATGCGCGTGGAAGACATCCACTACGGAGCCTTCCCGAACGAGTTGATTGACCAGGAAACGGAGGCCATGCAGGAGCTCATGCGCAGCCACCCGCAGGTTTCGCCGCTGGTCAAGGTCTGTGACAATGCCTACAAGGCGTACGCGCGTACCCGCGCCGACCCGTCCAAGCTGTCGATTCGTCGAGGCAAGGAGCTTGTCGTGAAGAAGGTGCACCCGTTGTTCCAGCAGGCGTACGTGCTCGACCAGGAGAAGGCCGACAAGGCGGCGTACATCGATTCGCTGCAGTCGTTCCGCCCCCCGCAGACGATCTTTGAGATCGCTGCGGGGGCTCACTCTTCGGCGAAGCGCTCGTCGCCTGGAGTGATGATGATGGTCAAGAAGCGGAAGCTGCACAGCAAGATCATCGCCTCGGAGACGAGTAAGGCTGCAGACAAGGCCAAGGCCAAGGAAGAGGCTGCCGCGCTCAACGTCGTGGCCGATCAGGAGGAAGCTGCGGACGCCGTGGATGAGGGATTGAGGAGCGTCAAGAAGCACGAGCACAAGCTGGGCGACGAAGCGGAGGCTGCAGAGGAAACTGCGCCTGCGCCGAAGAAGAAGACGTTCTTCCTGTCGAAGCACGAGCGCAAGGTACTCAAGAAGCGAGTGGCTGCGGGTGAGAAGGAAGCAGCCGTCATGAAGGAGTTTGCCTCCGCCAAGGAGCAGGGAGCGACCAGCGTTGAGACTGGCAAGAACGAAGAGGAGAGTGAGGCGGCTGCGCAGTCGTTCAAGGACGACGACAACTACATTGGCTACATGAAGGAGGGCGACTACACGACGGAGGGGTTCCTGACCAAGAGCGCGGACGGCGGCAAGGTCAACTCGTTCGCTGAGGCGCGTCTGGAGGAGGCCATTCTGGACGTGAACCCGGACGAAGCCATCGAGATGAACAAGAAGCGCCGCATTCTGCACTGGGACGTGCGCAAGAAGAAATTCGTCAAGACCACTGCAGGGGAGCTCACCAGCCAGGGCACACTCAAGCGCCGCAACGAAAGCGGCGTGAACGTGCGCAAGAAACAACAGGTTGGCGCGGTCTACCGCAAGTGGCAGCAGAAGCAGCACAAGCGGGTGGCCGGCGGCGGCATGGAGATGGAAGATGACGACGACGTCGGTGGCGGCAAGCTGGACTACCGCAATGGCAGGAAGCCGCGTGCGGGCGCGGCGATGGCCAAGCGCAGCAGCGTCAACAAGTTCGCCAAAGACGAGCTGATGAGCGAAGGCAAGATCCGCAAGGAGGAGAAGCGGAAGGCTCGCTCGCGCGGTGTCAAGGTCACCTCTGGCGTGAGATCCAAGCGGGGCAAGGGCAACATCAAGGGCAAGAGCCACGGCGCTCCAACCCGAAGCAAAGCGATCATCAAGCGGTAAGACTGACCTGGCACCAACGTGCTGTCTTGTCGACTCCATCCATTGTGTGGCAGACACCAAATAATAATATAGACGACATGCTTTTCACTTTATTTTCCTACCAGTCGATCGCGTCGCCGTTGCCAAAGTGGCGGAGCTGAAGCGGCTCCCCCAGCCGCGTACGAGCAATGACCTGCGCCATGCCGGCCACACTCTCTGCAGGCTGAACTGTAGCGGTATTGGGCGCGGCGTCCGGCTTGTCGTCGATGCCGGAGTGCAACAACAGGCACCCGATCTTGTGCGGCAGGAAGTCCGCCGTCAAAGTCTTGGTGAACATGTGCAGCGCACTCATGGACGCGCGGAAGCCGTATAAGCCTCCGTTCGCGTTCTCGGAAATGCTTCCTACACGCGACGAGATGTTGGCCACGAACGCCATGCCTCGGTCACGCACACCCTGCCGCAAATTCTGCATCAGTGCACGCGACACGATGAAAGCCCCCAAGGCATTCACCTCGTACATGCGGACACAGTCTTCCGGGGTGGTGGAGTGCATGTATCCCTTCTTGAACACCCTGGCGTTGTTGATGAGCAGATCGATCGGCACATCCTTTAGCTCTTCAGCAGCGGCATCCACCGACTCCTTACTGCCCGGGTCCATAGCCACCACCTTCCACGGCGCCACAACCATCAGCTTCAGACACTGAACTCCTTCGGGACAGGCAGCAATAACGTCCCATCCCTCCCTTGCGTAGTGCTGCACGAAGGCCAGGCCAGTGCTGCTGTCCGCTCCGGTGATCAGCACCGTCCTCTTGGGTCCCGTGTACATGGGGATCAGAGTCAGCGCCTCCTGCGACGGGGCCACCAGACCCAATGGAACTGGAGGTGTCCGTCTCGGCGTGGAGGACGTCACTCGACGTCCACTTGGCCGAGACACTTCGTGCCGCGCCGGCATTTGAGGGTCGAACTGGATCTCTGAGTCGCCCCCTTCCCCGTCAGTCTGCAACGAGCGAGGCCGTAGCCCCATGCCGTGTCGCCGCATGAAGCTCGTGAGCCACCCGTCCGACAGGTTTAAAGTTGGTGCATCCGGAATTTCTCGCAGAATCTCGCGCGCCTTGAGCACCAGCAGCTTGCGCGTGAGCTGCACTTGGCTGCGCACACATTCATCTACGTAGACCTTGAGCAGCACGTCCAGCTGCGGACAGGACACGCCGTGGCCCTTGCGCGTGATGCCCAAGCGCTGCTTGTCCTCGATTTCATCGGCCGCCTTGAGCACGCGCGAGACTGTAGCGGGCGTGGGGCCCGAAGGCAGGTTAAAGGCTTCGTGCGCCCATAGTGCCAGCTTGCGCGTGGACAGCGAAGGGTTCTGCCGGTGCTTCTGGATCAGCTCGTACTTCTGCGCAACTGTCATCCATTGCACCATGGCGGTCCAGATTGACGGGGGAAACGGTACTTTGACGAAAAACGCGCCCGAAATCAAGAAAGTCGAGTGGTGGACATGAAGTTGAGGTGTACAACATAGATTCGGACGCCATCACAAAATTGTGTACGAGATATGTGGCCCACACCACTCTGACGGATACGCTTCCACGTTGCGTACCCGTTCTCATCAATAGATTGCCGAATACCATGCGGCCTGCTGGGTTGTTGCTGCTGCCGGCGCTGCTGAGCGCGTTATCCTCGTGTGCGGCCGAGCCGGCCACTTACTGCGTCAAGTGGCGCGCCACCTCCAACTGCGACCCGCACGGCCAGCGTGATCCGCAGAAGGACGCCACCTGCTCGACGCGCATCCCGTCCGGACTTTCGGGCTTCTGCGAGTGCGAGGGTCGTCGCCGCGTGCGTGAGGTGGAATGCGACCACCACGATTTCACGTGCGAAGAGGCTTGCGAACAGGATTCATCAGCCGAACTCAGCTGTGAGGAATTATGCTCTAGAACTCCATTCCAATGACATCTACTCACACAAAAAGCTCTTCCTCTTTGATGCTGCAGATCCTCAAGGCTTCGAGCACGTGACGTGCGGCAGCTCTATCAAGCTAGTGCACGAGCCAAGTCGCTACCGGCTGCACTCGCACGAGATCGCTTATGGCAGCGGTAGTGGACAGCAGTCGATCACGGCGCACATGGCGCGCAACGACGTCAATAGCTACTGGCTGGTCAAGGAAGGAGACGGGGAGCAAGTGTGCGAGGTGGGCAAGCCCATCGAGTGTGGTACGACGATCCGCCTAGAGCACATGAATACGCGGCGCAACTTGCACTCGCACATGTTCAAGGCGCCGCTGTCGTCGCAGAACCTCGAGGTCAGCGGCTTTGGCGTGGCCGGAGAGGGAGACCGCATGGACACGTGGATCGTCGAGTGTCAGGAGAACCAGCAGTGCTCGGCGGAGGGCCAATGTGAGGACGACGGGCTCTGGAAACGCGGAGAGCTGGTGAGGCTTCGTCACCGCGCCACGAACCACTTGCTGGTCACGAGCTCCAAGTCGCGCTTCGACGACACCAACTGCCCGCACTGCCCCATCAACGGCCAGCAGGAAGTGAGCGCCAGCTCCATGCGCAGTGAAGACACGCTCTGGTTCGCTGGAGAGGGCATCTACGTGACGGAATGAACGAGGAGGAGGGGGGGTTAAATTGGCTACGGTCCTTTAACCCTTTAACATTAAACGCGACGCCCTTTACGGATAAGATAACCTGTTGGCCACTTATTCAACCACTTCAAAGCCGTCGTCGTCAAGATCGAACTTGGTCGTCTCGTCACACTCAAGGAATACCGGGGGCACTCCCCCCTGGTTGGTAGGCATCTCATACAGTGCCTTCTTTAGCGTCTTGACCTCCTCCACGATTCTTTTCACAAACACGCACGATGCAGTCGACGTACATGTACCGCAGCACGTCATTACATCATGGGCTCCTAATGCAGTCTCTAGACGCTCTGCGAGCTCCAGCATGTACGACCTGGCAGCTTGCTTGTACCATCGGATGGACTTCCCTTCAAGCGTGAGCAGATCGGTCAGGACTTTGCGGAGGTTCGACTCCGCACTTACTTGGTTAATCGTTGACTCCAGAACCTTCTTCAAACGGGAGGCACTTGAGTCAGCGCCTGCAATGTACGACTACAGCAAAGTAAAGTCAGGAAAGTGGTGAGCCCAAGCACGCCGTTATAGCTCCTACCGTAGGAAAAATGGTCATGAACTCCTCGACTTGAGCGAGAGTCTCCCTCTGCATCTCCTTCACTCGCTCTTCCTCGCTACGCTTCGATTCCTCCGATTGAATTGACGCCTGGTTCAGGTCGGCGGTGAATTGCCTCTCCTCGATCTTTGAAATGATCCACAGCATACACATTTCCGGATCATCCCCAATTTCTACCACGCTCGCTTCCGCATCTTCTTTTGTAAACCCCATTCCAATCAAGCGTTCCACGGTGAGGCTGTGCCGCGGTCTGTCAGTAACTCCTCGCCGTCGTCCCCTCTTCGGTGATGGCGATTCCCCCTCGTCCGAGAACGAATAAAACGGAAACAAAGCCGATATTTCCTCTGCGTGGACAAATAACAACATCAAGAGACCGCAATACGCCTCATACAAAGCGCAACCTAGACGTACCATCCACTACGTCTCCATCCAGTTCCTCTTCACTCTCTTGGCGCGGTTGAGGCCTTTTCGCCTTGACTTTGGCTTTGCCTTTGCGACTTGGAGTCCCATTGCTCGCTTCAGGTTTCTTGCGCGGCCTGCGTCGCTTCTTACCTGTCTTCATCTTCGGAGTAGTTGAGGTTGCTGGTGCTGGTGCGGACCGAGTTGCAGTTGTCGTCGTCCTGACAGGAGCCGGAACTGGTGGTGGGATCCTGTTCATCGCTGGATCGACCACGAGTGGGGGCCTCCTTCTCGCTGTAACCTCTGCCGGTTCTGGAGGGTGCGTGGGCGGGGCTACGACCACACGACTAGGCTGCTGTGGTGCAGGTTTCGGTGAAGTAGTCGCTGGTTTCGGGACTGACGTCGGCAATGGCCCCGTTGCATGCACTGGGGCCGGTACCGCTGGTGCTTGGCTTGCACTTTTCGCTGTTCTAACCGATGAAGTCACTGCCCTTGCAGGCTTCGCTACAGGCACCTGCACAGTCGATTTCATCACCGTCGTTTTCCTCGGAGAAGCTGAAGCTCGCGCCACGGTAGCAGCTTGTATAACCACAGGGTGAGAAGCTGCTCCCGAAGCAAGCTTCTTCGTACAAGCAGCAGTAGACGGCGCTGTCGCCTTGACTGCCCGTGTTACCTTTGGCGATGATGACACGGCCGAAACAGCTATTGCAGGTGTGGTTGGACTCGGTTTGGGTTTAACCGGAGCAGCGGTGGTAACTGGGTTAGCTTGCGCTGACAAAGGCGATAAACGAGCGAGTTCAGAGTCAGATGAGCAAGCTTCCGGAATGACCTCATGGCAGCGCGAACCTGGAGTCTCTTGAGCGCTGCTAGAGCTGCTGGAGGTCGCAACTGCTGGTACCGAACTTTGTGTTCTGCGACTTGCTGATCCGTCTCCCATTGCAGCCGGAGCCGGCTTTGCAGGAACACTGTTTGCCTGTGGTGTGGGAATAGCCAGCTTAGCGGAGCCGGCTACCAATTCAGTTGCTGCATCAGCCTGCAGACGTTTTGGTTTGGGTCCCAACCGGAGTACCGGGGCCACCGCTTTGCTCTTCGAACCGTCTCTGGTTGCACCACTCGGACTTTTGGGATCTGCAGTTGGCCTGGCCAGACTTCCGTTCGTCATCACTGCAGTGGAGGGAGAAGCCAAACTCGCAGTCGTAGAAGAAGCGGCCCCAGCAGCGGCCACCATCTTTGCTGCGGGTTTTGCACCGAGTCTCTGTTTAGGTGCCGCAACGCTCGGAACCGATAGAGCAGTCCCTGGAGCCGCAATCGCCCTGCCCGACGACACAGCTGAAAACCCCGTCACTGGAGTTGCAGCTTGTTGCTCTGTACCCGCTCTCGGAGATGCCGCCCGCTCAGCAGATTTGCTACTCAGCGTCGCCAGGCCTCCAAAAGTCGCTTGCGCCGTGAATGCTGAAGTCCGTGGCGACGCCGCCAGCTCCGCCACCTCCAGTGTGATTCTCGCCTGCGTCGTCAAGTATCAATCCGTCAACTCATTCCTTCTATCATGGTCTAATAGCCTCAGCGCCGCATACCTGCGACGCATTGCGGAAGTGGCTAGCGACCTGCGCAACGGTCAGGCCATTCATAGGCTTATCATTGATGCTGCGCACCACGTGCCCTGCCACCAAAACAAATGCGCCAGATACACAACATTTGGTCAGCGTTAACGATGGTAAAAGGCCGTTCCGACGGTCGAAGTCACCTGTGCGGACACCTGCGCGGTCTGCCGGGGAGTCGGCGAAGACGCTGGACACGACGGTGTACTTGGGGCCGATCGCGGGGCTCTTCTGCGCCAGCGACATCCCGAACGAACGCTCGCCATTGTGCAGCGTGAGCAGCACGTGGACCTGGCGCTGATGCTCTCGACTTCCTGACGTCGATGACATTTTGATGTGATAGACTCCATCAAGGTACCTCACACCAAATCCCTTCAAAACAACATACCTGATATTTGCTCACGTATGCGTTTCAACCGGGCATTCTGTTCTAGCAATTTGACGTGGCGTACATGATATTGTTCCGCTGACCAATCGATTTGTTCCATCTTCCTCCCTTTTCAGCACCGGACGAGATATTGCAGAAGTATGGGCGTCCCGGCCTTCTACCGCTGGGTGCAGGACAAGTACCCGAAATGTGTGGTGGACTGTGTGGAGAGCAGGGCGGTGGTGCTCGAAGGTGAGCGTCACTTCGAGCTCACGGACACCACGGGCCCCAACCCGAATGGCTTCGAGGTGGACAATCTGTACGTGGACATGAACGGTTTGATCCACCCGTGCGCGCACCCGGAGAACGGCGAGCCACCCAAGACGGAGGAGGAGATGTACCGCCGCGTGATGGCCTACGTGGACCGCCTGGTGGCCGCCGTGCGTCCGCGTCGCGTGCTGTACTTGGCCATCGATGGCGTGGCTCCTCGTGCCAAGATGAACCAGCAGCGTGCGCGTCGCTTCCGTGCGGCGCAGGAGGCTGAACAACGCGTGGAGGTGGAGAAGGAGGCGCTCGAGTACATGAGCGCACTGGGCCACAAGGTGCCCAGCAAGCAGGAGAAGCCCTGGGACTCGAACGTCATCACGCCCGGCACCAAGTTCATGGCCAAGCTGGCCAAGTACTTGCGGTTCTACGTCCGCGACCGTGTGAACAACAACGCGGCGTGGAAGAGCATCAAGGTCGTTCTCTCGGACGCTGGCGTTCCCGGGGAAGGAGAGCACAAGCTCATGCAGTACATCCGCGTGCAGCGTTCACAGCCTGGCTACGACCCCAACCAGCACCATGTGCTGCACGGTCTGGATGCTGATCTGATCATGCTGGGGCTGGCCACCCACGAGACCAAGTTCTCCATCCTGCGGGAAGAAGTGCTCTTTGGCAAGCAGAAGTACGAACGGGAACGCCAAAAGGAGCAGCAGATGGTGCTGGACGCGAACGGAGTGCCGCTTCAGAAGCGGAAACGCGGCGACTTTGGCGAGCATGACGCCGACCTCGTGGCCTCGGACCTCAAGCCCCTGCAGTACCTCCACATCGCCACGTTGCGCGAGTACCTGCAGGTGGAGTTCGAGCCGCTCTCGCGCGTGCTGCCGTTCGAGTACGACTTCGAGCGCGTGATCGACGACTTCGTGTTCCTGTGTTTCTTCGTCGGAAACGATTTCCTGCCGCACCTGCCGTCGCTCGACATTCGCGACGGCGCGCTGGACTTCCTCATCTTGATTTACGCCAAGCTGCTGCCGGCGTTGGGCGGGTATATCACGGACGGCGGCCACGTGAACCTCTCCCGCGTCGACGTGATCCTGGCCGAAGTCGGCCAGGTGGAAGACGTCATCTTCCAGCGGCGTGCTCTGAAACAGGCCGAGAACGAAAGGAGACGGAAGTCGCGCCTGTCGAACGAGAAGAGGGACCAGATTGGCGCGGCAGCAGCGAAGGACTCAGCGGTGGAGATCCTGAAGAAGCGCCGGATCGACAAGGATATCATTGCTGCGGACAAGAAATACGGCGGTTTGACGGCGGAGGAGGCCGTCAAAGCTCGCGTCAAGGAGAGCGTGGAGCAGAAGCTCGAACAGTATCGTGAAGAGGTCCAAGACGTCGTACGGCTGGGCGAACCCGGCTGGAAGACCAGATACTACAGCGACAAACTGAAGGCTGACGACATTGAGGTTGGCGGCGGACGCGAGCGCGTCTTCCACGCCTACATCGAGGGGCTGTGCTGGGTCATGCGGTATTACTACACCGGATGCGCGTCGTGGCAGTGGTTCTACCCGTTCCACTACGCGCCGTTCGCGTCCGACTTGCGCAACATCGACCGGTATGAGATTAAGTTCGAGGAAGGGCTCCCGTTCCACCCGTTCGAGCAGCTCATGGGCGTGTTTCCGGCTGGAAGTGGCCATGCTATCCCCAAGCCGTACCGGTGGTTGATGTCCGACCCGGAGTCGCCCATCATTGACTTCTACCCGAAGGATATTCCAGTCGACCCGAACGGCAAAGCCATGCCGTGGCTATGGGTCGTCCTGCTGCCGTTCATCGACGAGAGTCGATTACTGGAAGCGATGAAGGAGCCGAACCAGAAGTTGACGGAGGCAGAGCAGAAGCGGAATGCGCGTTTCGGCAAGGAAGTGGTTTTCTTCCATTCCAAGTGCCCCGTGACGAAAAGCCCGCCGACCACGGAGGGCGAAGAAGCGCAAGCCGACCCTCGCATCTCTCGGTCGTTTAACGGCACGCTGGTGTACGTTGAGGCGCTCTTCTTTCCTATCGGCGGCATCGTGCCGAGTCCGGAGAAGACCCAGAGGCACCTGGCGGACATCCCGAACAACCAGTGCTACAGCTTCCAGTACCGCTTGCCTCCTACGCTGCCGCACCTGTCGAAGATCCTGGACGGAGCGCAGTCGCCCAGCCCCGTGCTCATCACCGACAATGACAAGCGCATCACCATCCCGTTCTTCGGCAAGGCCAACATCAACATCGTGGATCTTGCCGGCGAAGCTTCCAGCCACACAAACGTGCGCCAGAACTTCATGTCCCGCAACAACGGCGGTGGCCGTGGCGGCTTCGGCGGTCGAGGCGGCGGGGGGCGCGGCCGCGGAGGTCGACAGGGCTACAACCAAGGCCAGCGGTTCTCGAACAACAACCTGAATGTGGATCGCTACGGGGGCCCTCCGCAGCAGCAGCAGTACAACCAGTACATGGCCAACGGCAACGGCAACTGGGGCTCACAAGAGCCGCGGAATAAGCGCGGCCAGTACGGCGACTATCAGGCCAACGGTGGGCAGTCATCGTACGGCCGACCGAGCTCGGACTTCCGCGGTGGAAATGGCGGCTACAACGGTGGAGGCTACCAAGGAGGCTACAACGGCAATGGCGGCCGCGGATACCAGGGCGGCTTCGGCGGCCGAGGAAACCGTGGCGTCCCCATCCAGTCGGCGTTTGGAGGCAGTCTGCAGCCCGGCCAGGCGTACCCGTCCAACCACATTGGCTCCACCCCCGCTGCGGCTGCTCCGGCCCCGCGAGGCATCGAGGCGCTCAAGGCTGGACTCCGCAGCATGCACCAGCAGCGCCAGAACAACCAGAACGGCCCGCCTCGCGGCGACACCACCCGCTACGACCGCTAAGTTTCTCGTTCGCGCTCGTGCGCTGCCCTCACGCGGCATGATAGTGTAGATTTCCGTGACGGACGCCAAGATGAACCAGCCCAAGCACTCGACGGTATGCTATTGTGCTGTTGTTCATTCTGCATTCGCACCAATTTCACTTTTTTTCTTTCTCATAACTCGCCTGTTCATTTTTAAAGAACATTGATGTGCGGTACACCAACGTTCTTGTTGTGGATGTATGTCATTCAATAGGTTTTGCATTCATTAGCATAGGTTCTCATTATTCAAAAATGCGATGGCTCGATGAGGAGAAGCTGGAGCCCATGCCTCCGCTGCCAACACCGCAGTCGCACCCGGACACCGGTATACTGCGATCGATTCAACGACGAAGTGTGGACGAGCGCATGTCACCGCAGTCTCCGCCCGTGCCGCACACGCACCCGTTGGCGAGGCTCAGCGACGAAAGCGCACGCAACGTCAAAACGCAGCGAGAGGCCGGCGGAATGGCCATCCGCAGTAGTCAGAGGCTGTTCCGTCGACATCCAATCGTGATAGGCAAGAGGCTGGACCCAACGTTCCTCAATCACAAGAGGGTGCAGGCGTTTACAGAAGCGGAGGAGCCGCAGGAGAGCGACAACCCGTTAGCTGTTGAGACGGAGCATTCCAGTCGCGCCATTGCGTTGCAATTGCAACGACAAGCAGAGGAGATGGAGAAGAATTCGGTGCTGTCACCGCTGGATGAGCAGGAGAAGACGCTCGCGGCCACAGAGGCCAGTGCGAGACGACATGTGCTGCTCGAAGCGGCTCGACGTGCGGCGAATGAGAGCAAGTGGGGCGATGAGGATGCAGAGAATGATGGTGGCTTCGTGAATAGAGGCGGTGGTAGTGCGTTGGTTCGTGCGAGCGAGAGGAAGGTGGGGAAGCAGCTGAATGCCAAGTGGGTGCAGAGCCGACAGGACCCGGCCAACCGACCTAGGGGCCCACTGGAACGACCAGAGGAGAGGCATTTGAGAGAGACGCTGTTTCGCACGACAGCGAGTGATCTGATGCGCTCGGGTGTGCTTTATGACGAGGCAGATGCAGCGCGGAATGCTGCATTTGGGTCGATGAGTCAAACGCAACTTCCTGTGGTGACGAGCGGGATCGTGGGGCTGGCAGGCTGCTGCTTTGAGAAGTATTGAGTTGATAAAAAGGGGAGATGATATTATTTGTTTTCATTTTCAAGTATTGAGTTGATCAAAAAAAGGAGATGGTATTATTTGTTTTCATTGGCCACTTCAATCGTATAATTAATGCCGTTTCAGTAGGATGGCAAGAACGCAGCTATCTCGCGAGTGTAGTACTTCCTCTTCCTGAGGATCAGCACAACGTTAAACACAATAATCGCGAGCACCAAGAAGGAGTGGGCGACTTGGAGCGGCGAAGACCACGCCACAAACTCGGCCAGCATCACCGCGGCCTCGATCACTACGAGCACCCCAACGGTGTACAGCGCCTTGCCAGCCAGGTCGCCAACGCCCAAAATCATCACAGCAACCAACAGCAACAGGTCCGTCACGAGCACAAACTGCAGCAGCACCAAACCAACTTGGAATTTAGCAAAAGAAGCCAAGCAATGCTGTTTATCCAGACCACACTTCCTCACCGTCTTCACAGGATCCACAAGAACAGGTCGAGAGGAGCCGGTGCCCGGCAACGGGTCCTCCTCCGCCGAGGCGGTGGTGTAGCTCCACACACCCAAGCAGCACAAGACCAGAACCAGCGGCACATTCATCCACACGACACTCCGCACAGCGTGCTGACAACAAGAAACCAACAAGAAACACGCACGAAAAGCATCAGCACTTCGTAAAATGCCAGCTCTAGCGCACCCTACAAGTCATCACCTGCTGCAACTCGAGACGAAATACCGCGCGTTCCGCCTCGCGCAGCCGGATTTGCAGCGCATTGGTCGGGTCGTGCACATGCCGAGCATGGAGCTTTTCACCGCCAAAACGTCAGCTCAAATTATAGTTTCAACACGAAGAGCCAACCAGACTCACCACTCGTCGGAGCTTCTCCTTGGTCGGCAGGTCATTGTCGAACCGCGCCTCGAGATGAGGCAGCAGCAGCCTCGTCACATGTTGGTTCGCGACCCGATCGTACTGGACCTGCCTGCAAAGTACAGTGAATAAATGACACAAGCGTCTTCGCTACAGTATAAATGATCGCCGTTGTACCAGACGCGGTCGGTGTCCAGCAATCGCTGCATCCGGCGGTTCGTGGAGCTTAACGCCACCACGTCGCGGGGTCTCAAGAAGGTGGCGACACGCGGCCACAGCTGCCGCAGCCGCTTGGAGTGGAGCTTGACGCGCTTGCTGAAGTTTCGCTGCCGCGCCTCCTCCACCATCGACGTGCGCGGCAGCAGCGGGAGCCTGTCGCCGTCCATGGAGAAGCGATGCCAAGTTCAACTGCGGAATGAGTGAAGTTACAGAGGTGGTGGATGAATAAGAAATGACTCGGGAAGCCAGTGATTGACGACCTGTCGAACGGCGGGTTATGCGCTGGGAGAGGATTCTGGAAAAACGTCAATCTGCTCTTTTTGCCAAGTTTTCTTCACTCAAGAGATAAATCGAATTGACAGGAAGTACAATCTATTAACCGCAGCTAGAAGAAAAAGGAAAGTAATGAAAGTTCTGCAGTCGGGTCGCACATCGGCCACGAAGCCAACACTGTCAGCCGACCAGTGTGCATTTCGTCTGCACGTCCAGGCGTTGGCGCCTGCTCCTTATGTGAAGGCGATGTGCTGCTTCTTCGCGGGCATCTGCGCCTCGTAGCCGGGGAACTCGTAGTCGATTCCGAGCGCCTTGAGCACCTTGCGTTTCTGTCGCTCCTTGGCCACAAGACGCTTGTTGTTGATCACCGTCTGCTCGTACGTCTTCTCGGCGTTGTGGCGGTTGCGGTTGATGGCCTGGCGAGGCAGCGGCTTGAACTCCTTGTTGGCGCCCACGAACATGTGCTCGTGCACGGCATGCGCCGGCACGACGTGACACGAGAGCGTGTGGTCGAAGAGCCGGTACTGGTTCATGGTGTTGGCCACGATCGTCGCCACTTCAGGCTCGTCGAACTGGATGAACGCGTAGTGCTTCGAGTTGCCCGTGCGCTTATTACGCGAGAGCCGCACACGCCGCACGACGCCGAACTGCTTGAAGAAACCCAGCATTTGCTTCTCGTAGAAGCCGTGCGGGACGCGGCCGAGATAAATAACGTTGGACGGCTGGTTCTTCTTCTTGGCGTCCTGCTGGGCTTTGGCCAACGCCACGGCCTCCTTTTTGCGCTGCATCTTGCTCTTGCGCTTCTTACCGCCGGTCGCCTGGGCGCTAGCGAGCGCCTCCTCAGCAGTGGGCAGAGCCACCAGGTCGTTGCTGGCTTCGAAGGACGCGGAAGCCTTGGCCGGGGCCGTCTCGCTGTCGCTGTCCGAGTCCCATTCGTCGCCCTGCAGCTTCTCCAGCTGCGCCGCAATCTTCTTGTTCATGGTGGAAGGAGGAAGAGGAGATTGGTACGAACTGTCGCTGCGAGCAAGTCTTGCTTCACCAGCCAGTCGGCAATTGAGCTGAAAGAACGACTGGAGTACGTATTGGATGCATTTCAACCAATCCCAATCAACATATGATGCATTTCAATCAATCAAAATTGTTCGGAAACGTGATTGGCGGAAATGATACTTACTCAAGAGATGGCTACATTGCAAGTTGAAGCTATTCTTGCATGGACCGCTTTTAGCTTTTTATCCGATGTCAAGTTGATCAGGATCACCTGGTCGACCCATTTGGCAAACTTAAGCAGCGTTAGTGGACTGCAGCTACGATGGCGAAGGAGCACCACCCGCAGAGCCTGCGCCGCACGATGATCAAGAGCACCGTTGGTCATGTGCGCCGCACCACGTACGACCTGCCCGACGCCAAGAACCCGAACCACGTGTACGGCTACGAGATCCAGCGCGACCCGGAGAACGCCGGCCAAGTGATCGGCAAGTGGGTACAAGCGGTGCCGTCACCTGCTGCCAAGTCGGGCCGCAGCTTCATTGAAACCAACCGCCAGGCTATCATGAACGGGTACGAGCACCATTAACTGATCCATCGTAAAGTAGTCGACTAATCGAGATGGATGGTTCCTCTGCAGATACCTATCAGCAGGCGAGGCGCGCAAATTCGCTAACGAGCACCCGGACATCGTGGTGAAGCCTGTCGCCAAGTGCAAGGGCGGCTTCGTCCCCACGAACGACATGACCTACGGGATCAAGTCCAAGTAAGCTGCTGACGGATAGGCTACCACTTCTACAGTAGTCAACCTGCTCACATCATTATGCTGCTCTGTTTGCAGGGTGTCCGAAGACATTTGGGGCTTGGTGCAGGCTCGACACACTTCGTTCAGCAACGATAACGCCGACTACCCGGACCTGAGCACCATGAAGACCAAAGGAGTACGACCACTGCTTCTCTAAGAGTTTTCTTCGTACCAGCAACTAACGTCGTTCTGCCAGAAACTACCGCTGCCGCGAGACACCCTCTGTTCAATGAGCAAGGATGTCCGCAACAACCCGAGGGCCCCGGAGCGCCATCACTCGGAGCTCTTCAAGATGTCCAAATTCAAAGCTGTCGGCGCCACGCTTTGCACACAGCCCAACGCTCTCTCCGCACGCAAATACGATGGCGACGCAGAAGAAGAGGAGCAATACCAGCACGCAGGAGAGTACGGCGAAGAGAGCGAGTAGTGTCTTATTCAAGCAAACAGACTTCACTCCCCCCCCC
>KV733541.1:2142-21318 GCA_000500225.2 Phytophthora pinifolia
AACACGATATTAAACCTGAGCATCAAATGCGGCATTCGCGTGCAAAGAAAGTAATGGAATATCTCCAGCAAGTTGTAGATAAAGAGGGCAGCTTGACCGGCGGAGCCAGGAGAATATCTGATCTACCTCTCAGGAAGGCCGATGAAGTCTTCGACACTGCTTTTGCTGCAATGCTCTCCCAGCTTTATGCCACGGCATCAAAGCGAGCAAACGAGCTCACGGTCGGCACGATCTACAACAGACTTTGTCTTTATCGTCGCAATAAATAATCAAAACCACGTTTTATTGACATCCTCGTCTCTATTTTGAGGTTCCAATTCCAGTGATAAGAGCGCTATCACATATGCAGTCATTATATACATTTCAAGTCACCGTAGATTTCGAGCTGTTGCTCGCGGTGATCGACACCGACGTCCCACCAAATTTCCTTGCACAAAACCGTAGCGCAATCGCTTGTTTTCTTCCTTGATTTCTGTGGTCGTAGACGGTTTCGCTTTAAAAACGACAAACGAACGGTATTTGGTGCCATCTGAGTCACCTAACAGCATTGATTTTGCCTGCACAGCGTACCCAAACTGTCTTAGAGCCTTTTGTTGTAAGGGTTCTAGGGAGAGAAACCAAAAAACACAGCTACAATTACAAGCGTCAGTATCCCGAATTTAATACAGCAAATTTGTGATTTAGTCCAGTACCTGTTTGGTCCGCGTTGAATATTTTTTTTTCACCCCAAGGCAGACGCAATTTCGTTCAGATCGGACGGTGTCTTCTGCCCTGTGCGCCTCCACCTCCACGAGGCCTTAAATGAGTATTTACCATTCTCAGAAGCGAGCTCTTGAGCTTGGAACGACAGCATTTTGGTAGAAAGGGGTACACCCTCCTTTCGGAGGTCGTTTACCCAAATAACCAACTCCTTCTCGACTTCAAAAGGCAATATTATACCCACTCCTGCTGGTCGTGCCTTCTTCTTGGTGCCTGCATTCTTTAAATCGCACCGCATTTCGATCTTTGGAGCCATTCGAGCACCATCTTACGGAGGCACTGCCATTTAAATCAGGAAACCGTTCCTTAATTACACGCGCGACATCTTTCGTCGCCTCCAGAGCGTTGGCGGCATCCAGCGTTTCCTGCGCCGTGTAGGAAGCTCGCCACTTTAGTGGGACAGCTCGTGGACATTAAATGTCAAAGGTTTTTAAACGTATTTGCAGCCTACCAGTAACCTCTGGATACAAAATCCAGAGAATTTCAACGAGCAATGAAGGAGCTCATCTCCAAACAACCACGGTCAAGCAGCATGGGGGCTATTACAACGACGCGCTGAAGAGACGTGTGTAGCGTGTGGAGGCTGGTGAGATGGTCGAAGGCCTTTGAGGCCACGTGAATCGTCGGCGATAGTCTCTCCCCCACCCAAATTCGAAGCTGGTGGCAACGATAACGGCGCGCGCGGATGCTGCAGGCCGTTGACATAGAATGGCGTGAAGCCCGCCGATGCTTGCACCGCATTGATCAGGGCAAACTCCACTTGGGGAAGCATCGTCCTCGACTTCGTGGGCGCTTCGGCGCAGACGCTGCGCAGCACGTCTTCCAACACGCGGTTCACCCGCTCGGTTGACCGTCGGTATGTGGATGGTCCGCCGTGGACATGCCCAGCCTCATAGTCCGGGCGCCTGGAGAGTGCTTCCGTCAGGACATTTGCTTCCCGGGCTGGTATTCCACGGTGAAGTTGTACTCCATGAAGAAGGAAACCACCTCGCCATGCGTTACGAAAGGTTGGGCGACGATGTCGCCGTCCGCAAGGACGCATGATCTGTACCATTTGGATTGAAGTGAAGGTTTCTAGAAATCTCCATGAGCCAGTTGCGTGAAAGCACCGAACCAAAACATCCGCGCGAAATGGCTAAAAGGTCAGCGGTTTTCCAGTGGCTCAAAAGCTTCTCCCAGTCTGGCGCAATTGTCCTCGCCGCCATTAAGCCGATGAATCGAAACAGCTCGTGGGGATGATCCGCTTCATCACCTCCATTTCATGCTGAATATCACGACGCGTCTTTATGGGCTGCTCCTCATTCCTCTACTGTAGCGACGAAACCTTCGTCCACTCGCAGTGGAAGCATCTCGCGGTAGTACATGCTCAAACATGCTGCGATATACTACTGGCACGAAGAAGAACAGCGCAACGGGGGAATTGCCGTGTCGAAGGACCTTTGTCGGGGTAACCTCGTAGGCCAGGATAAGCACCAGTGCTGTTGAGAGGCTCGTACGGCGTCGTGATGGTCACTCGGTGCCGGGTTCTTCAAAGTTTTCTCACCCGCTAGCTGTCATGTCGCGCAATAAGAAGGCGAGTACGAGCCGGATGTAAAAAAATGCTAAAGGTGATTGCGCTCATGAAGACGTCCAAGTTGCCCCCGAGGAGACTGAGACTGAGATCGCAGCAGGGATGCCGTTTGCAGAAACTTTCTGGAGAACTTCGGTGGCGAAGACAAGGTGATGGCGGGTAACTTGAAGAACGCTGTATTTGACGTCGACTTTTTCAGCCTCGTCTCCAGAATCAATTATACGAGCCGCTATGTGCCGTCGCCCATCTCAATAGTGTTCCAGCCATCGTCCTTATCTGCTAGCAGTTCATTCCCAAGTCCTGCTGCGTCAATTTCTTCATCACCTTCACCCATTTGCATTCAACATTTTATTCAGATCAGTATTTATATTATTCAGCGTATTATGCAGTGCATAATGAAGCAGAGCGGACAGCTTACCAGCTTCGGACTGCTCAAACGACTCCATCGACTCAATGTCGACGACAAAAGCTGAGCGTCGCGGTCTTCGTCGTCCACCGATTCAGAAAGCTGGTGAGCATGGGGGACGCTGCAATCATTGATCTTATTGACCTACACAACTCAATACCGTTAGAATTCAGGTCGTGACTTCGTACTATGTCAGACTCATCAGAGCAAACTTCGTGGGGTCTCTCCTGTTCCACGCTAATCTCACCTGTGTACGTATCGCTTGTCTTCCCTCGTTTCCTTGACGGGGGCGCACGAATGGGTTTGTGCTATACGTGCTGAGTCGCTAACTGTTGCACTTGTTTGGCTGTAATCGGTTGTGTGCAGACTCATGAGGAATCGCGGAGCACGACTCTGGGCTAGTTCGAGACCAGTGAGGCCTCAAACGTCCACGAAGAGAAGGCGTGCAACTGCAGCAGCTACTTCTCTGAACTTCGTGTTTACCGTACACCTAAAGCTGACGCATGTTTTCTTCGCTTTAAGACGTACCGTATATCGAGGCGAAACGTCGAAAAGTATCTGAAGAGGTACAGCCACCGGAAGCTCACTATCTACGCCGACAATTGCCGGTGAATAACTTCGTCGTGAAGATGCTGCTGGGGCTTGCCCAAATGGGGTCCTACTGACAATGCAGATCGTGGATTTAGCCACGTCCGAAAGAAGTTTGCAGTGTGAAATTTCTGGAGGTAGTAGACGCAGCGTCCAGCTCCACGCTAATGCATGTACCCAAGGAGAACTCTGTCATGAGGGTGTTCCGGAAGGCTATGCAGGAGGACTATAAGTACATGAAAAGCGTGCATATCTTCCAGCGCATTGGAATGGCAGCCGACAATCCAGGCGTCGTGTCGTGCATGAAAGCGACATGGTAGCCGCGTGGCAAGCTTCTCTGGGACAGCGAGATAACACCGCGTGACGTTTCATTCAAGTCGGTTTGGCTGGAGTGGCGGGGACAAGGCTGGACTCGGAAGCCGCGATGCTTGGACGACCGCTGCTTCTACATCCGGTTCGATGCAACAATGAACGGCGTGGAAGGCGTGGACTTCTTTCGCTGCGAAGAAGATGTGCTGGAGTACTACGCGAACAGTATCTCAGTATTTGGAGATATGTTTACTGTGTTGAACTAACCTATCCAGTCCTGAGAAATAAGAGGGCTGCGCCAATTCCAACTGCTGCTTCATCACGACCTGCGGTTGCTGTTGGCGACGAACAGCTTGCAACCATCGCTACAGCTACTTCTTCACGACAAGGGGAAGCGTGGCAGGCCAGTCGGCGGGCAGAAGGCGCTCCCAGGGCTTCGTAAGCAGCGCGGGTCGGCAGCCTCCGCTTCGTGGCAGAATGAGTGACCGAATTAAAAAAAACGCAAGAAAATTATAAATTGCAAACGTGGAAAAAACATGTACTTCGAAGTATAAAACAAGGTTTCCCGAAAAAGTTCGAAGTATAAAACAAGATTTCCCGAAAAAGTTTGCCGTTGAATCATTCCATTGAAAACGCCCCATATGGCATTATTTCTGGACAAAACGTCAACAACGAGACAAACCTTTCCGGACAATGTGTATTGGTCGAAAAAAAGGGCACAAAAAAGGCAGCCTTCGGAGCTCCAGTCATCCATTCGCATTCCTGCTCTTGCTGCTATGACGTCCGACGCTCGCGCCGTGGAGACGGCCCTGGCGCGCAACATGCTGTCTTCTGTGCTCTCTTTGGCCTTCCCGAGCGACTTGGAGAGCGACTCCGCAGCTCTCAATGATTTCCTCACGCAGCAGAAGGCACTGCGGGAGGCACTAGAGCGCCACAACGTGTTTGGCCTTGTGACGGACGGCAGGGCACTGACCAAGTGGGAAACCAGGCTGCAGCTGCTCGCGGACGGGTCATCCGTTGCCCGCCGAGTGGGCTGGGAGCTGCTGCTCACTACGGCGCGTCAAAGTCCGCTGGACCGACTGGAATCGCAGGCTGTCAGGCTGCTCGAGCGCGTGGTGAAGGTGCTCAAGCAGCAGCAGTCCAGCAAGACCGAGGACGATGACGCTGAGCAGGCTACGGCTTCGGCCTGTGGCGTGGCTCGCGCGTTGCTGATCCACGTGGACAGATTCAACCCGGACACGCGCCGCGAGGTGCTGGAGCTGCTGAGCAAGCTTTTGCAGCCGCTGGTGGCGCTGCTGGCCAGCAAGCGACAGACCAGCAGCGCAACATTGGTAACTGCTCAGCTGGAGCTCATCGCTGCGTTGCTGCGTGCGTCTCCGAACTCGCTACGGAGTTTTGCTACCAAGATCGAGTCAGCCTGTGTGGGAGCTCTGTTCCCTGCTGTAGACGGAAGCGACGACGACGAGCTGGTGGCCAAGAAGTCGACGTTGTGTCTGGCACTGCTCTGCAACGCGTCCGATAAGCCGCAGCAGGTGTGGATTCAGATGGCGCAGAAGGCGCTGGAGGCCGCCCACCAGCAGCTTGACTCGATCGCTGGCAAGCGGGCTACCACGCCGACGACGGAGGGAGTGACGGGCAAGAAGCTGTGGGTGCAGGGAGCTGCCAGTGTGCACCTGCCGATCTTCCAGCGTGCGGAGGTGACGCTGGTTAGGATGACACGAGCGTTGAGCGCGCTGCACGAGCTGTTGAGCGCTCGCACTGCGACCCAGACGCGCGGCCAGATCTCGGAGCGTGAGGTGCAGCAGGTTCTGCCCGAGATTGTGGCGCTTGCACGCCGCGCAATGGCTGTGCGCGCACACGAGGTGGGCAAGCATACTGGAGTCTCCGACGATGGCGTGCGCCTGCCCATTAGCGTGGTGTACGCCGTACTTCCGCGTCTTCATGCGCAGGCGCTGCACACACTTAGTGCTGCGGTGGAACGCTCTGGAATCTGCGCGCTCCGTCATGCTAGCAAGATCACGCGCGTGCTGCTTCTCGCTGCGGAAAGTGTGGGAAACGGCGAGGACCTTCAGGCTCTGGCCGATGCCACGGCTGTCTGTGCTCGCCGTCTTGGCGCCAGTACCGTCGCGAAACTCGGTGTGCCGCTGCTGAATGAGTTGGTCGCGCGTTGCAAGCGTAGTCTTGACGAGAAAACGACCACAAAATCCTCCTCGAGCGCAGTGGCCAAGGCGCTGGAGGCTCAGCAGAACGACTCGAAGAATGGAGGAAGTAAAAGCAAGAAGCGCAAGCGTCAGGCTGCTGCTGCGGCAACCCTGGCTGCCTTGAATGGAGGCGGCGCGGCTGCTGGCCAGGCGAGTTTTGTGTCTCTGCGTGACGAGACGGTGATGGCGCGGAGTCTCGAAGCTGTGCTGACGGCCATCGCTGGCTGTGTGGGCGTCTACGGTAGCTTGCTGCCAGAGGAGAGCCGTTCTTCGGCCAGTGAGCTCGCGCTCAAAGCAATTCAGCGTCGCCACGTGATTGGAGCGGGGAATGGCGCCGTTGACCCAGTGGCGCTCGCTCTTCTATCGGACGCGGTGACTGCCGATGCTGCGGGCTCGCACGCGGCGAACTTGCTTCGTGGACTTCAGTACTGGCAGCGTCGGATCATCGGTAGTGGCGGTGCATCCTCGGCTCTCCAGCTTGTTGCACTCAACGCCGGTGAGGCGATGCTGCACCCGCGCGCACCTCCAATGACTATCAACTTCCAGCAGAGTCCCGCCAAGGAGACTGAAGACCGTCGCGTTGGTGCGAATTCCAGGGCGAAGGAGCTGGCTGTCGTGGGCGATGCCATGGACTGGGACGAGAACGAGCGTGGCGAAAGTGACGACGAGAACGACTCGCAGCCTGAGCAGGAAGAAACCAAGCAAACGGAGGAGCCGACGAAGCCGGAGGCACAAGCCGTTACCGAGGAGGAAGAGGAAGAGGAGGAGGAAGAAGACTATGATGATGCGCGACCGATGGAAGTGGAGAAGGAGGACGAGAAGGAGGTTCCTGTCGCTACGGTGGAGGCCGACGACGACGACGACGATGACTTTCCGGATATCGTCGTGGATGATGACTAGACCACACGAGAAGACAATTGTGACGCAGCACCGAGCATGACGCGTTGGGTGCTGTCGAGTGCATTTCAATAGAATGTTTGATTGACTTTCCACTTTGTAAAAACAATGAACGAGAGTTCCTAACGGCTGATGTGAAGGTAACCTTCGTCTTCCCGCGAGCCTGCCGGAAGGAGGGGTGAACTCATGGAAGCGTCCGCACCCAGCAAGGTATCGTCATCCTCGTCGTGATCGAACGTGGCAGCTCCTCCAATCCGTGTCTTGACTCCCAGGTTCGCTCCTCCAGTTGCCTTGGACGCGGACGACGAGTTGTGCTGCACCAGCAGCCCAACGCCAAGGGCGATTGCTAACAACGCCAGCGGGTAAAACACCTTGTCCGTCGTAGGAAACGGCTCGTCGTCATTCTGATAGAAGATGGCACCCCCAATAACGCTGAACGTGATCCAGAAGGCTTGGAAAATTGGGAACACGGTCATGATGTCCCCCAAAGTCGTCGCCATATTGAGGAAATGCGTCTGCACGAGGATGCACACGAACATGCCCCCCAGGAAAATGTACGTCAGGCCGTACTTGAACTGGTTGTCGCCCTTGAGTGTAAGGGCAATCATGATGGCGGAGCACTTGGCCAGCAACACCGACATGGCGCCGACAATGCCCGAGCAAATAGCGTAGTAGTATGGCACGCGAGATTCTCGGACAGCGGCCTCTTCGTCTGCATCGGCGTCTTCCGCATTCGTCGAATCGATCAACTCTCGCAGCTCCCTGCTCATCGCAGGCGGGTTCACGAGACCCGACGGAAGCGCCGAAGCGGACGACGTGACTCGCAGCAGCTTCACTTCCATGTCCAGAAGTCGCTTCTCCAGTCTCTGAACCCGAATCTCGAATTGCTGTCGTCAGAAGACAACCAAAAAGCGATTAGCCCCACTCGTAACTCCCCCTTCAACTCAATACAAACCTTCATGAGCTTCTTCTGGCGCTTGTTGGACCAGTACACCTGGTTCTTGAGCCGGTTCGCAACTGAGCCTTTGATGGTGGCCAGCATACTCACCACACAAACTCCAACACACGTGATATACACCACGAAAGCTGCAAACACCACCAGGTCAGCCCCCGATACTTCAACATCATCTTTCGTCTCCTACTCACGTGTCCGCACGAATCTCGTCTCCAGCTCCGGCAGCGGATACTCCACGTTGGGCTCGGCAATACACGCGATGATGATCACCCCCAGGATCACAAACAGCACGCCGCCGATGTCCGTCTAGCAGTAAAATAACGAGAACAGTTAGTTAGAACCAACTCCTAGTGAAATAATATATTATATTGTTTTTGTACCTTGTAGAGCTGCTCCCCGTTGAGACATTGCGCCGTGACGACATTGGCCACGAGTGTGGCGCCGCCGCCCAGCGCCGCCACGAGCGACTGCGTGGCGAAGCCGAAGGCTGCAAAGTCCCCAAGACTGCCGAGCGCCACGAGCCCCAGCCCGAGCCACCACACGGGGCGCCGCACATAGGGCCGACGCTCGATCGGGGGCCGCGCAGCCTCGCTCGAGTGCGAGTACTTCTGGATGTTCACACCCAGATTGGACACGATGGAGGCTGCCACGGCCAGGCCGGCGCCGAACGCCTCCCACGTCTTCATCCCGCCTGCTAACGTTACCGTTTCGAGATCCGCCGTTCTGTACCCATTTGGTGCAAAAATGCGGATTGGCGTGGCACACATCAATCGCCTTGAAACGGCCCGCGCGACTATTGATAGCCTTTTGTGTCGGTGTCGCCGGCGTCCTCTCCGTCTGATGCCTCCTGGCGGGGCATTTTCGGCCGCCAGGAAAAGTGCAACAAGCGGCGACAGCATCGTGAAAGGAGCTGGATCTCAAGCTACGAGATGAATCGCTACAAGGTCACGAAGCAGCTGGGCGATGGCACCTACGGATCCGTGCTCAAGGCGGTCAACCGCCAGTCCGGCGAAGTGGTGCGTGTCGTCGGAGCCCAACCGTCACGGAGAGAACTCAGCGTTTAACCTCTTTTTTGTGTCTGATTGTACGCGCTGCAGGTGGCAGTCAAGCGCATGAAGAAGAAGTTTTACTCGTGGGAGGAGTGCATGCAGCTGCGCGAAGTCAACGTACGCGCTAGAGATTGACTTTTCAGGTTAGTTTTCGTGGAAATTCTGATTGTTGTATATTTTCTTCTTCTTGTTGCAGTCGCTGAAGAAGCTGAACCACCCCAACATTATCAAGCTCAAGGAAGTGATCCGTGAGAACGACGAGCTGTACTTCGTCTTCGAGTACATGGAGTGCAACCTATACGACACGATGAAGAAGCGGGACCGGCACTTCCCCGAGTCCAAAATACGCAACCTCATGTACCAGATGCTGCAGGGTCTGGCCTTCATGCACAAGCACAGCTTCTTCCACCGAGATATCAAGCCTGAAAACATGCTGGTCAAGGGAGACACCGTCAAGGTGGCCGACTTTGGACTTGCCAGGGAGATCCGATCGCGTCCGCCGTTCACCGACTACGTCTCCACTCGCTGGTACCGAGCCCCGGAAGTGCTTCTACGATCCACAACTTACAACTCGCCCATTGACGCGTGGGCCATGGGCTGCATCATGGCCGAGATGTTCACTCTGCGTCCGTTATTCCCAGGCAGCAGCGAAGGCGACCAGTTATATAAAATCTGCTCGGTACTGGGAAATCCGACGCACAGTACGTGGCCCGAAGGAATGAAGCTCGCTGCGCAGATGAACTACCGCTTCCCGCAGTTTGTACCGACGTCGTTAGCGCAGTTGATCCCCCACGCGAGTCCCGAGGCGCTGCAGCTCATGACAGACCTGCTCAAATACGACCCGAACCAGCGACCGACCTCAAGCCAGGCGCTGCAGTACCCGTTCTTCCAGGTGAATGTAAACGTGACGACGCCGCTGACGGTATCAACGCCAGGCGGAAGTGGCCAGCAGCAGCAGCAGTACGAGCGCTCCGAGTCGACAGAGAAGGTAGTGGCGAGCTTCACACCACCGCAAAAATCGTCCGGAAGTCAACGGAGTGGGAGCGGACAATTTGCCAGGGCCCAGCAGCCTGTGGTGGACGTCGGAGGATACAGCAGCTTACGGCAACAAGCTACCATCACATCAGCTTCCTCGTACGGCATGCCGCGGGTTCCCCAGCGGAACGCGATGGCGGCCGCAGGAAGCAGCGTGTTAGCAGGCGGAACTCCGACGGGCGGCCGTGGTCTTGACAGCGGCAACATGGGCGACACGCAAGGCAGTCGCTACACTCGCCAGGCACGGTACGCCCCGGGAATGCTTTACCGAGGAGAAGGCGATGGAGCCACGTACTCGGGCGGAAGACCGCCGTACATTCCTCCCGGTGTCGCCACTGGACTCCCGTTGGGATCCACGGCAGCTGTTGGAGGCGGCGTGGGCGGCGCTGGTCTCGGCGGCTACAGCAGACACAACTATTGACTCCCGGTGAGGAAGCGGAAGCGCATCGATACAAGCGACCACCACCCAGTGGGGCGTGAAGACAGCCGCCGTCACACGTGGCGCCGACAATGAGCGCGACGCGAGGGATAGCGAGAAAGAGAGAGTAAAAGCAAGCTGGCGTGACTTCGGAAGGCCCAAGAGTTCGTCGTCGTCCGTTCCCCGAAGAAGCCCATCCAGTCCAGTCGACTCGGCAACACAACAGCAACTACACCGTAAGCCACTATTTAGATCCCCATATTCTGCCTATCTCTCTCGTCTTGTGTCAAGAAGGTCGAATCCTGTGGCTGTCCGCTTCGTGTCTTGCTCTACTGCTCCGCTCTACTGCTGCGCGCCGGCGCCCGCGGCCGCCTGGTCCATGATTTCCTTTTCCACCTGCGCCATTTTGACGCCTAGCGCGCTGTAGGCCTGCATGTACTTGCCCGAGCAGCGGTCGATGCAGCTCATCTCGCCCACGTTCAGCTGGCCCTCGTTGTACTTGAACTTGCACTTCTGGAAGCACACGCGCGACAGACGCTCGAATAGATCGGCGTACGACGCCATCTCCACCTTGGCCATCATGAGCTGCGACTGCTGCGATGGCTGCTGGGGCACGCCCGCAGGCGCACTGCCGCCCATCATACCGCCAAAGTTCATGCTGATCTGCTAATTTGCTGTCCCTAAAATGGTGGGTGCTGGAGGCTGTATCGGTCATGTAATTAGAATGATGTGGTACACACGTATTCGGTTTTGTGATGAGGACAACGATAGAGAATTGAAAAATGGGTCGATGGGATCGTGAAAACTGCTGTCGCGAAAGGACAGTGTATATTTCAAGTGTATCCATCCATGCGGATCGAGAATGAAGACGAGCAGCAGCTCATTGTGGCGGACGAGAACCTCTCGACTCTCGAGGACTCCGTGAGGGCCATGCCGACTGCGCAGTACCTCAATGTGATGGTGGGTGGCGTTGAGCTGGCGGCGAAGATAAGAGCTGACTCGGATGGTGCGGAATTGTGCACAACAGTTTAATAACATCAACAGCTTGAGCGGCCTGGAACAGGTTTGTGCTCGTCATCAGTCGAAGTACATATTTTGTGACTAGAATCCTGATCGTGATTGTACGCTACTGCAGATGAGAGAGCTTCGATGCCTAGACATCTCGCACAACGCCGTTGAGAGTCTCCAGGAGGTGGCGATGTTGTCAAAGCTGCTCGTGCTCAAATGTTCCAGCAACCAAATTGCCGATTTGAGCTGGATAGCGGGGCTACAGAGCCTTGAAGAGCTTTGGCTGCGAGACAACCGCATCGAGAGTGCGCAGCTCGCGCACCTGCAGCAGCTCACAGCGCTGCAGACGCTCGTGATCCACCCGAATCCGTGCACAGAGAGAGATCACTACATGTACGTTCGTCTTCTTGAGCTGCAAGACCTCTAGCTACGAAGAACACCAAGTATGACAGTGCCTTGTCGTAGACTTCCCATTCTTAAGGTTCTTCCTTGGCTGCAACGAGTAGACACAGTGGTGGTCACGGAGGAGCTCCGAACAGAGGCTCGGCACGCTGACGAAAGAGAAACATTGGACTCTGGGGCGACTGATTGCACCCTCTTTTCCCTGTCAGGCCGAGCTGATGGTAAGCTTCGGTCTACTGGATGCGCTCCATTGTACCTGGTTGAGAAATATGCACGCCTAACGTCATTCCTGTAGATCCGACATCAAATGAAGACACTCCTGAAACCTCGGAATCTGCAGCTCCTGTGGCAAAACTTGCCAAACTCAAGAAGCAGGTACGCATGAAGGCTCATCACTGTTTTTTTCCGACTTTTCTATTAACGCCTGAGCTCTATTGCTTTTTTTCACCTTCTATCGTGTACATGTAGATGACAGCTGAAGAGTTCTTGAGGGCTTTCCCCATTCAAGACTTTATTCCCCTTGACGGTACCACAGAAGCGGTAGCAGGACAGGACAACCAGTTTTCGCAAATTGACACGGAAGTGCCTCCAGCGGAGACTGAGGACAACCAAGACACGCTAAGTCCTAGCCAAGTATCTCTGACGGAACAGCAAAGCCTTCAGACCGAGCTTGTATCGTGTGAAAACTTACACGCTTCGATGGAGCCTAAAACTAGCGGAACATCAGCTTTACTGGACTCGGTGCTGATGCTCCCGACTTTCGATGCTGGCAACTTCCTCAAAAAGAAGAAACTACAACCCAAGCCAAAAGTGCGTGTCAAGGCAAAGTCTGTCCTCTCAAGTGAGAGCATCGAAGCAACACGACCATTCTGCCAAGAAGAGGAATACGTGGTTACGTACCCGAACAGCACAGTGACCGCCATTCAGGTCCGGTGTGATGGGTCAGCCATTGCTAGGTGGCCTTCCGGTAGCGTGGCAGTGAGTGTCGATTTCGAAAACTCGGCAGATCGAAGCGGATTTCGGATCTACGCGGCTCACAAAGACGGTCAGTTAATGCTGAGCTTCGATCCCGCTGGTGTGGGCTTTTTAAATGCCTATCCAAGTGGAAAGACACTGCTGTCTACGACATGCGAAGGGAATGGATTGCTGTTTGATGTAAGCAATGGCGCCATTATTCGTCAATGGAATGCTCAGGGCAGACTTCGCGATGGCACATTTCAAGAAATCGATTCTCTAGGCGATGAACCCGACGGATCCCTGCTGTGTCGATTAAGTGAGAATCTTGCGGTGCGCGTCCAATTAGCAGATCCTCAGCCAGGTGATGTGAAGCCACCAGCGATGGCTCGACGCAACCCGATCGCACTATGCATTTATTTTGCAGGCGCACCAGGAGTTCGTCACGTCTTTCTCAATTCTGCTAATCGAGCGGAGCCTTCCAACTTGGATGCCTGTGACTATGCGCTCGGTAAATCGCCCGTTGCTAATGCCGTCAAGTCGAAGCCCGCTCCGGTCGAACACATCGATCTCCTAAGCAGCATCCGTGCAGCCGTTGCTGGGCTGTAGAATCTGAGTCCCACAAATGCTACCGGAACAGAAATTTGCTTGACCGATTTTCATTAGTCGTTGAGTTACTTGTGAAGTGCTGCTTAGATAAAGAAGCCAGTCATTTCAGAGGCTGGGTACGTGTTTGCAGCGACGCTATCCGTGCCAGTTAGGGTGATCGAATTCTCAGAACTGTTAGCGGTGGCGCGTGCCAAAGGGTACGCTTGAATAAGCGGACCCTTAGCGCTCGCTCGCGCACGCCATCGACCCAGAGCAAAGGCTAGCACGATTGCAATGGTAGACACTGACACAATGGCGATCCCGATGATAGCAATCGCGTTGGCCGATTCAACTGTAGCAGATTTCTCCGTTCGCGACATCGCCGTGGCTCTGGGCTCCGCTTGATAAGAAAGCGGCTGCGCAGAAGCTTGCTGTGTTTCTGTCGATTGAGACCCGGTGAAGCTGCTGGCATCGCTGCTTAAATCAATCTCTTGGGACTCGACGCTGCTACGAATTTTAAAGTTTTCCGCTCGCTGGTCAAGGTTTTCAGCGGTAAACCTTTCTTGCCTGAAGACGGACTTCACATTTGTGGAATTGCTATCCTCGAAAATCGCTCGCTCCTCGGTCTGGGAGATTGACTGCACGATAAAAAACTCACTTCCAGCAGCCCCCTGTGCCAGCTCCAGCTCATAACTGCTTGGCTGGTTGCAGGATTCATCGCATCGACCTGTTTCCGCAATTTGTGAGCTCTCACAACCCTCAATCGAGTAGAGGTAACTCGTGGTGTTCATACACGTCAAGCGTTTTTGGATGCTGTTGATGTTGTGCAAGCAGAGTCGTGTTGGGACTGTTCGAGCGTAGTTGGCGTGGCAGCGTACGGCATCGAGCGCAACCTTCGTAGCTTCCTGCGTGAGCGGTACCATTGTCCATTCTTCCCACTCCTTCTGCGTGGCGTCTGCAACCAGGGACGACGGCGCTGTGTCCAAGAACTCGGTAGCAGCACCAATACATCTCGAAGCCATTTGATGAATAGGCAGAGTAAGGAAGAATTGAGAAATTTTGAGTAGTTTTGCGCCTGTCGACCTCACAGTGGAGAACAAATATAGCGACTATTGAGCAACGCTAGCCGAGGTTCAACACCATAAATCCACAATCTCAACTTGGAAATGAATTTAATGGCAAGCGACAAAGACGGCAACTGCTGCTCTCAGCCAAAGAACTCGACCTTCTCGATGTCCGCCTTGGTCTCAGCGCCCTCGATGCTGTCTCTACAAGACAAAGAAACCGTATTTTCCGCCGTGTTGAGCGTACTGCGCAAAGGCGAATACGCGTCATTCCCGCCGCACTGCGTTGCATTCCTTCGCGAACGCCAACGAACCATGACGATAGCGAGAAAGAACGCGATTGTGGATATTGCCACAGCAACAATTCCGATGACCGCAACTGCAGTCGCTCCCGATTTCGTATCACTCGCAAACTCCTTTTGCGGTTCCGACAATGGCTCAGCTCGGAGGGCGAGCGGCTCAGCTGTCACTTGCTGCGTCGTCGTGTGCGTCGCTAGCGAGTCCCAGAAATTGTTCCCGTCAATGGACTGCTCATCAGCAAAGAAGTCCGATCCTTGCAACAAGAAAGCATCTCCACTTTGCCGCGCAAGAGGCTGCTCGGTCTGGAGCGGAGTCTCGGCTTGTTTGATTGCCGAGTCTTCTCCTGTTTCTGCATCTGCGGTCGGATGAACGGACCAGTCTAAGTTGCTTACCTCACGGAGCTCGGCCAGAGTCTTCTGGTCCACCGTCTTGTTGATCGACGTCACGATGTAAACGTCACTCGCAGCAGTTTTCTGCGTCAACTGGAGCTCGTACGTGTACGGCCGGCAGTAGTAGATGTCGCAGCGACCTGTTTCCACGAGCTGCGAGCTCACGCAGCCGTCGACTGAGTAGAGGTAACTCGTGATGCCTGTGGTGCTCACTCGCTTGCGGATGCTGTTGACGTAGTGCAGACAGAGACGTGAGGTGACTGTCGGAGCGTAGTTGGCTCGGTACCGCACGGCATCCAGAGCAGCTTGGGCTGTTTGAGGGCTGAGCGCTATGAACGTCCAAGCCTCAGCCAGCGTGTCGAATACCTGCGAGCCGCTACCGCTTTCTTGCTCGGATACGGCCGTGTCGTCGACCAGAGACCACTGAGCGACGTTCTGCTGCGCGGTATCAGCTATAGAGCTCGAGCTTTCTCCATGACAATGCTCGTGGTCACTTGGCTTGGAGGAGTCCGTGGAGAAGATCAGCGCTGGATCTACCGACATTTGCGATCGATTGGAGAGAGGGAGATCTTAGGGCAGGCGTTTATCTTGTTCCTTGCTACCGTTCGTAATGCGGAGGACCGGCGAGACGAGCAGTAGAGACGTTAGACGTTGCGGCTCTTTGGAGCGCGCGACCGTTAGCTTCTCTGCCGACCACATTTTCGCGTCTCCAACAGCCACGACATGAACAACGAAGTGAAGTAGTTTGTCACATTCTGCAATTATTTATTGCTAGGCGCTTTGGCGTTGAGACCATCTTCAAGGTGTCAAATGTGGTGCCAACGCGATCTGACTAGTGCAGAGACGTCCAGGACCAGATACAACACAGGAAGTGGAAGCACTTACGCTTTCAAACCCGCTTTCATATTGCGCAGCTCACACACATGTACGCTGCTTGTGCTTCTTCTTGAGCTCTTTTTTTTTTTCACTTGCAGAAGTCTCGTCCTTTCTTACATATCGCGACTGCGAATTGGGCTATAGCGGAGGCGGTCGCGTCGTCCCTGGTGCATCTTGAGAATGGCCACGCCTGCCAGCACCACGGCGAACACGCCCAGCATAGCGAACATGCCCGCCACGGATCCTCCTCCTTGAGCTTCCTCCTCTTCCTTCTCTGCCGCCAACAGCGTGGCCGTCTCCTCCTTCTGCCACGGACGATCCGGGTGGCGACGCACGATGTAGTCGTAGCGGCCCATCGTCGTGCCCGTGTTCTCGTCAAATAGCGGCGTGCCGCCGACGTACATCCTGGTGGCTTCATCCCCATACTGGTTCAGCCCCTTGTTCTCAATCCACGCGTCCACCAGCTTCTCCTCCTCCATATCCGCGGCCTTCAGCTCTGTCACCAGCTCCGGAACTACAGCAAAATCACCAGAGAAAATTGCAAAAAGACGGTTGGATTGCTGCTCTTAAGCTTCCTAAAAAGTCCACAGCACTTTACGTACTCTGCAAAGTGCCCTGCAGCACTTTCTCCTCACTGCCGCTCTCACTCTCACTGGCACTGCCCACCTCAACGCTTGCACTGCTGCTCTCCACCTCCACTTGCTTGATGCTCGTGACCTCGAGCGTGTCCGTCCACGTCTGCTCGAAGATCTGCACCACGAACTCCGTCGGCTCGCAGGCCGTCAGTGTCGACTCGGAGCACACGCCGTCCGAGACTTCTACGTCACAACCGCTGACGGTGAAGCGGTAGTTGGTACCGGCCACCACCTGCGTCTCCAAAGTCGTCACGTCGGAGTAGCAAACGCGCGTGTCGCCCACCGCCTTCGAGAAGCTACTACCGCTCAGCGCGTCGCTCAGCAGCTGCTTGTTGTCGTCCGTCACGTTAGCCGCATGCCAGCCGCCCGTCATGCCGATGGTCACCACGTTCCTAGCCATTGCGAGTGGAGCCGCCGCCAGGAGAGAGAAGGTCACTGCGCGCATGATAGACTTGGTGTTCGAAAAGTGACTGCACTCCAGTATGCCGCGAACACTTGTGGCCTCGCTCGCTTTTCAGATTGTGAGCCCAAAACCTGACCTTGACGCAGGTGGGATCGAGGAAGAGATGGGACAGGTGCCACAACTTGGTTTCAGTATGGAGAGAGAAGTTGGAGTGGTGTGGAACAACCAAATGACCGAAAATAAGCTAGTTTGGGCGTCCTGTTAGTTTGGGACATGTTGAAGTGAAAGTGCTCATGGCTGGCTTCGATGCAAGTCATTCGTACTGTAGCTGCAAGGTGCTGTCCTTAGATTAAGAAGTGCGACTCGCGGAGATAATTCGTTTTTATTGCGATTTGTTGCCGTGGCTAGAAAAACGTCTTCAAAGATTTACCATCAAAAGCCGTTCTTAATTGTGTTTTCCCTCCAAGGCCATTTTTATCAGTCTAAATTTAGAGGTGTATCGAATACTGTATTCTTCGCCGCAGCCCCCGCCGAGAGCCGGACGGACACCATTGCGCCCATTACGCTTGCGGCAACCCAGCCCGTGCATCCGATCCAGGTTGGAAACGACTCGCAGAGAGCAGCAAGAGGACGCTCCAGCGCCAGCCACCAGCGATGGACCAAACACTGGCTGCTCGGATCCCTGCGAGAATGCCCCTCTTGCACTGAGAAGTGTCTTGAAGTGAAAGATGCGAACGAGGGGAGGTGGCCTCTCTCCCTGAATTTGTTGCCTCTCGTGTATTTAGAAAATACAAAAAGTGAAGAGAGCTTTCTCGACCGGACTTGGCTTGTCCAAGAAAGCTCTCGTCGATTTCCTACACGTCAGACATATAGTCAATCACCTTATGCAACAACCCCAGCCCCGATAATCCTGTTCTGCGCTAGCGCAAGCGTTGATTTGCAGCTTGGTCGCACTGACTCCCCCGCAGTGCGAATCTCAATGCCACTGCCTCGCTTCGATACAGCGTCACTCTCTGCCTAGCTCCCCCGATCCTTGAATCTCATCAGTCTACCTCCAAGTCTGTCAGAGCAGCTCCAGACACGACTCCGAGGTCCATGACGACTGCGTACAGCCCCTTGTGAATCGCATGAGCACCTTCTAGTCATGCTGTCCATGAAGCTTTCCCGCCACGACCGCATTAACTGTGTGACGGGGCACACAGCACGTTGCACAGAGGTGGTGCTGGAAGTATGCAATACTTCCTGTAAACTACTTTTCACTTAGTCACTGGTCTCAGGGGACTATTAACCAAATAGGGTAAGTTTAAGACTGAATATATATGTAGGAGGGCTTCGTTTGGCTTGCAATACAAACTAAAGGTCTCCTATAGTGAAGCCTCATCAACTGACCAATGGTTGGCTCAGAGGATAACGACCCCGAATAGGCATATGTACTACGTAAGTCCGTACTTAATACGGAAGGAACCTTTTCGTCCAATGGGATTGACGCCTCGTCAATCCCTATGCAACGGCACACACATTCTGTTTGGTGTCCCGTTACATCCTCCCCCACTTAGAGGAAGGCCACCTGGTCTTCTCAAAGACCTTTCTGTTGACGGGGTTTGACCTCGCCAACTGGAGCAACTTTCTCTCTTTGCTCGCAGTGCATTTCGCAACTTGCACTTGCACTTCACAGGCTTCTTCTCGGCCAGGCATCCCATGCTGTGTCTAGCAACACTAATTGACCCACAATAAATACATTCAAGTTTCCTCTTCCATGCTTGTCAGAGTACTCCTTCTGTCTATCTTGGGCGGACGCCATCGCGTCCCGCATCCGGCTGATTATGCTCAATCTGTTGTCGACAAAGTTGGACAACTTCTTCCGCAATGCGGGCGGTCCCGTGCCAGAGACCTGGGAGGAAAGAGGTTTCCGAGCCTCTCCCCCACTCACGATGGAAGCCCCACGGGCTCCACGCAAAGTGAGCGGCACCAGCGGGTGCCTTAACCCATTACATTGCAGTGCAAACTCAACCATAGGGAGGCTCAGAGACCAGTCGTGTGGTCTCTCCGAGCAGACACTGTGCAGAGTGTCCTCGAGCACGCGGTTAACGCGCTCGGTCTGAACAGCCGTCTGTGGGTGGTCAGCGGTTGACATCGTCAACCTGGTTCCCAGCAAGGAGAACAGTGCCTTCCAGAAGGCAGCGGTAAACCGCGGGTCTCGATCCGAGTCGATGGTCTCTGGCAGACCGTGGTGGCGGAACATTCTGTCCAAGAACAGCTGGGCGGACTGTTCGCCTGTGACCGTGTCCGGCATGCACCATCTTGCTCAAGCGGCACACGAACACCAAAATTCCGGTGTTGCCCTTGGCATCGGCCGGGAGGCCAAATATG
>KV733541.1:23438-33910 GCA_000500225.2 Phytophthora pinifolia
AGGAGCGCCATCCATGGCCTCCTGATCAGTTATGGTCTGAGCGACCCTATGCGGCACTTGGTTACCCGCATCGTGTGAAACGGTGTTACCCACACTAGGAGCGCCATTCATGGCCTCCAGATCAGTTATGGTATGAGCAACCCTTTGCGGTGCTTGGTTACCCCCATCGTGTGGAACTGTGTGACCCACACTGGAAGCGCCGTTCGCGGCCTTCCGGACAGCTGCAGCTGTTGGCGGTGCTCTGTTACCCGCGTGTAGTCCTATGTTGGTCCTGTGTTACCCACTTGACGAATGCCCGTCGGCATTGTCAGAGTCGGCGCCCGTACGGCGTGACGACATCGCGTGCAGCGCGGCAGTCTCCACTTCAGACTCATATTGAGTCTCGACCCTCGGGTCCTGCGCTTCTTCGCTCGGCTGGAAGCCCGGTCCATCGACCTAGCCATCTGTGGCCGACGAGCTCCGCTCGCGATGGATGTGGTCTTGCGACCTGGTGCAGAGCCCACTGCACCGGCTTCTCTGCTGTTGGAATTCTCCTCAACAACGCCCATGTATTCTTCAGACGCATGTTCGTCTCGGCCACCCTTACGGGGGCCATGTCGTTTGGCAGAGGTGGGAACACGACTCACCAAAGCTCTGTCAGAGGCTGGAGCCTCACTCGCTCCGATGGCTTTACCACGCCAATCGATCCAAGGCTCGTGCTTTTCAAGCCACGGCATGCCTAGGATCAAGTCGTACTTGTCCATGTAGAGGACGATGAACGACTCGGTGCTGTCAAAGTCCTCAAACTTGACAGCCAGGTCAATCTTGACCTTCGGTACACTAACCACCGTACTGTCGGCTAGTCTCACCGAGACCAGCCTGCTTCCCTTGCTCTCAAGGAGGGCATCGGAGAACTTGTTGCGATCCCGTGCAACACATTGCCGTCGGGCAAAGTTCTTCGACGCCCCTGAGTCAATCAAGACTCTTACGGGATTTTCATATCCCCGCACACTTGCGTGTACCTCTAGCAGCCCCCCCGCTGCTCTTCCTCGATTCGAGAGTGCATAGACTCTCAGGGGCTAAGCCTCCATGGCGCGCGCCACCCGCGCGCCTTCACGGAGACTATGGTTTTCCCCTACTGGTGACCTGCGTTCCCCTGTCCCTTTGGGCGCGGCTTCTGCCAGCGTCCACGTGGACCTTGGGGGCGACTCAGTGGTCGCGGGAAGGTTCGCATTCCTTGTCCTCCTGCAGGACAGACGCGTTGCATGTGTCCAAGCTTCCCACTAGCGAAGCAGCGGATGTCGCGCTGCTCGGTCGTGCCCAAATCCATCGGCACCGGGCCGTTGTTCGCTGGTGGCTGCCAGGCAGTCACAGGGTCGTTTGAGCTGCCACTAGAGGTGGCGATCGACAGGCTGAACAATTAAGTAAGGGAACAGCAGCTAGATACTTAAGCTCGAACGTTATCGTCCTCATCTTCCGAGGACCGACGCAGTACTCTCTGCATACGTTTCTCTAGGACAGACTGGCGCAGTCTTCTCAGCTTGGTGGGTTTGGGCACTAAATGATAAATTCATCGGTAGTAGCATCGAGATCAATAGACGAGGTACCGCCAAGCTCAAAGAAAATTCTACCTTCCTTCGGATGTATTCCGTGTCGACTTCATCAATATCCTCATCGCCTTCCTCCGCGACCTCATTTGCATGACCTTGCCACCAGGTTGTCGTCATCTTCTCCAGCACGAAGTCTTAGTCACTGTCAGCGCTGTCAACACGTAGTTTAAGCTGTTCTTGGTGTCGCGCAAGCGCCGACCTAGAATTTGCGTTCATAGGGATCATCAGACAAATGACCATCTCGTGAGGCTGTTAGCAGAGTCATGCTTACCGTGTGAAATGGACCAGGTTCTCTCGTCATGCTTCTCCTCTGATATGCGCCGCTTATTCCTTTCTCAATACTGCAAGCCACGTCACGCTGTCCCGTGCTATGCCGCCTCTCTTGCTGCGGACTGCTTCACGCCGCTCCGTGCTCCGTGCGGTGTCGCCCCCCGGCCGCGTTTGTGAAATGGAAGGCTCAGATTGAGCGTACCTAGTGATGCCGTATTTTACTTTGTTTTTCATTACACCGAAAAATTCGAAAACGTCTAAAAGCAACCTTGCATGTCACAGGTTGCTAAAAGCAACCCTAAGATAAGGTCGCTGTAACCACTCGGGTACCCCCTGCGTGCAGCCTAACCCTATCTAAGAAAAAACTCACGGGCGTCATCTGCAGGCCGATCGACTCGCGCTTTGGCGCGAAGGACGCGATCGTCGACGCGCCGACGGGCTGCGCGCAACGCTGGGGGGGGTGGACTGGCGCCTTAATGTGTCGCTACTGCTTCGCCGCCGTCTCCTATACGGAAGACCTCGAAGTGATCGCCAACGCTGGTATAGCCGGCCAACAAGGGACGACTTACTGGTGGGAAATCCACTGACGGAAGACGTCAAGGTGACGGTCTTCATGGAAGGCCTACGAGTAGGCCCGGCGCGGACGCAACTCCCGTCATCCAGAGTTGCTGCCAACGCGAAGCTAGGCCCTTCGTTCTCTTCAATTTCAGACAGAAACGGCAGCTGAATTTCCAATATATTCTCCAGATTCTTGTTCATGTTCTCCAGCCTTATCTTCATCTCAGCGAGCTCGTAGAGCAGTGCGCATGCAAGCCCCCGTGGCAGCGTCTTCCCGTCCATCGTGCTTGTTACAGGATCTCCGCGGAAAATGCAGATGGTCCATGTGCTGTCGTGTGTTGCACACTCATTTGCGTGAGCTACATGCAGTTTGTGTGCCGCAATTATCTCTAAATATCGAGAAATCCGAGATGAATGATGACGAGGGTGACATAGCTGCGTGCTCTTCAGCATAAATTACCGGACATCAGCTGTTGTTGGGGTTGCTTTATTTCGCGTCGTCGCGTCGTCGCGTCGTCGCGTCGTGTTAAGGTTGCTGTAGCGCTATTCAGCTAACACCGACAATGACTGTTTGTATACGACACTATACATGCATAGGCTCGAAGCTACGACAAATCTCGCTCTATAGTGAAAGCAAGCGTTCGTTGGCAACCAAGTTTGTCGGGCCTTACCCCGTGCTGGCCACGACGACACCGGACACCTACAAGATCGGGCTACCTCCAGGCCTCCAGCTCCACGAATGTCATTGACGTACGATCGTCTTCCCAGGACCGACAGCTTCATGATCGGCTCCGGTTCTCAAATCCACAAGCTCCGAGGGATCTTGGTCCGATCGGATCTGGAGGTGTCCATACAGAGCGTTATCGATCAGCCGCTGATAAATCTGCGGGGCATTCTTCAGGCCAAAGATCATACGCATGGTCCAAATGGGGCGATGAGTCCCGAGATCTTCCGAGCGCGGGGACCACCCAAAACCGCTCGTCATATCGAGCGAGCAATACCAGAGCACTTTGTCCAAGTCTTCCGAGAGATCGTTTGGTTCTCGGATTCGTCGCTACAGTCCTGACAATTCGGTAGCACGTGCAATTCGAGTGCCAGAACTGATTACCCGTGACGGCAGCACGACTTGCAAGTGAAACGCATCATCGGCCATCGAGTTCGCCGTGGTCATCCTGAATACCGCGATGGTATGGTGCTGATAACCAAGATTCCTGGGAGCCTGCTGACTCTTTAGTTCAAGCCTGAGGTCTCATCGACGCGTTCCACACTCCCTCGGCACCACTGCGACCTACAACACGCCCCAAAGCAGCTCGTGCCAACACTCCGCCGCTTCTTAAGGAAGGGAGTGTGACAGCACCGTGACGGCACCCAAGGAATCCAGCTTTGACTATCATGCTGATCCGACTTCTCAGCATTCGAGTTCAAGCAGCCATGACAAGCAGTTGTAGCTAGCTAGCACGCGCGTGTGCGCTCTCAATCAATTCATTCTTAAACTCACCAACTAGGCTCCAGCTTCGGCGGAGCCCGTGACATGCGAGGAACGAGAAGAGTCAGGCTGGCGAGGAACTAAGCCCTAACCTGGTGCCTCGAATGTAAGCGTCTATGCTTGCAGCGTGGAGATCTCCGACGTGCGCGTCAGCGTGAGCACCGTCTGCCTGTGTGTCATAGATGTGACACAGGCTTTTCTGCGAAAGGGGTCGGCGAGTGCAATATCGTGTACACTTGGGTCAAACGTGATCGAAGGGCTACGGTTTCACGACGAGGCGTCCCGTCTACGGGATGAGCACCTCACAAGCCACCGAGAGTTGTTGGCTCAAATAGCAGACATGCAGGCTGTTCACTCGAGAAGAGCTCAATGACTTCGCGGCTGGCTACGATTCGGTTGTCGAAGTGCGAGGTGCCGCGCTTGACCGCTTGGCGCTCATTGCTTCTGTGTCTTCGCGCCGCGCTTCAGCTCCCCGTAGCTCCGACTCAACTTACATGTCCCGCGGCGTTCGTACGTCTGGCAAGCGATCGCGGAGTGGGTCTTCTTCTTCTCATCAGTCGAGTCAAGGACCACCTCAGAAGCCCCCCGTTTGGCTCCGCCCGATCCTATCTTGTTAACAGATTTCCCTGCTGCTATCCGCAGCAGCGACTACCATCCATTGGATCTGTATCTGACTCGGGATCGGAGGGATCTGGCACTGTGTCGGGGGATTCGGGTCTTGAGACTGACGAATCTCACCCAGCCTCTCCTGTCGTTGTTGGACTGGACGCCCGGGATCGGTTCAAGTTTCGTCTGATCCGCCCCTTCATGTGCATTGAACTCTGACGCTCATGACTCTCCTCTTCCAGAGTCGGATCAAGATCCGTCCCCAGGGCTACCAGGGCTAGCGCCAGGCTTCGCCAGGATCCCCCACTCCTCCAAAGTCGGATCAAGATCCGTCCGGGTCGGGCCAGGCTTCGCCAGGATCCCCTACTCCTTCTGGGGCTGGATCCGATCGAAATGCTGCAGGATCGGAGTGGGGTGTCACCGAATCGGATCCGGCATCTGCAGCTCAAGCTGCGCCTGGGTACCATGATCGAAGCATTGGGGGATCTGACCGAAGCATTACCGGATCGGATCAGTATTTGGCAGGATCACATGAGTATGACGCTCTATCTGATAATTCGGGGGAGATCCGAGTGGCACTTGCTCGGTCTCGTAATGACGCACGCCCTTGGGCTGGGACTCGCGGCTCCAGTTCTCAGAGTGTTCCTCCGAACTCTTGCGGGTCTGTCGTTGCTCCAATTGTACTGGACGAAGGTGATCTGGAAAATGCCGAGGTGTGACGTCTCCTTGGTTCAATGCATCCCAAAACCCAGAGATCCAAGGGTACGGCCAAGTCAACCTTCCGGTCGTATGGCCCCCTTGAGAAGTTCGTCCCAAGCCTTCATCAGATTCGGATCGAGTCCAAAGAGGAGGTGATCCCTTGAGATCCCGTCCAGATCTGCGCGCTCTCAACGCGGTTACTGCTCAGGTGCTGGACGTCGACGTGCGCTGCCGGAAGATCTGGTGGTTAATCAGTGTGCGTGTGTTTGAAATGACTTCCAGGCTGTAGAGGCATGATCGAGTGAGCCCGAGCGAAAAGTGCCGTCCTACAGCCTATCCTGGGTGTGCTCGCCTGAAGCCGTCGAGTGACACGCGGACTGGGATGCGTTTCGCGCCTACATCGAAGAGTATCAAGCGACCACAAAAGCTGTACACCAAGGCCGCACACATGCTTGACTTACCGTCGGAGTTTAAGTGGAGTTTAGTGTGTGCCTTGCCAAGCGAGATTTCGAAATGAAAGGCCAGTAACAGTTGGGGGCGGGTGAAAGAGGGAAGAGGGGTGTCTTTTGTCACGTTTCTTGAGATTCACAAATTTGGATGCTCCGTATTTTATAAGCGTAAAATAAAAAATAATCCTACTGTATATATCCATTAAGGCTATAATATAAAGCCGATATATTAATTGAGTCGGAAAGCCGATCAGCTAAAAATGCGGTAAAACCGAAAAGCCGAAATAAAGCCATGGCGCATGACGCGGCAAGATCGGGCGGGGTTTCAGCCCATGGGCGGACACGGCTGCAGTCAATGCTGGCACAGTACAGTGATCGGCGTCTTGAAGAGCCACTTCATATTTTATCGCCTGTCATCACACATGCTATTAGTTATTAGAATAAAGAGGCTAATTTGCTGAGTTGTCCTATCACAACGCGAGCCCCGTTGAAAATGATATTATCAAGTGGCTCTCCAAGATGCCCAGCACTGTACAGCTAATCGCAAGCCTTGGACGAGCAAAGTGGGAGCACCGCTCGTGGAAAAAAAGGTGATCAATAAAACCTCGGGAGCAGTGCTCTTGAGGTTCTACAGCTCCATCACCACTTGCTGATGTACGAGTTGATCCGTCTCCTGGCAAAGGTCTGGAAGGCCGTGAGCTTGGCGCCGACAAGTTCTTGAGTGTGCGTCGTGATTTTCTTGAGCGCCCCATCACATTTCCTCCAGCCTTTAATGAACACCTTCGGCGTGAGCAGAATTGGCCAGCTTTGCCCCCTTAGTTTCTCGCTGCACGTCTTGCAGAGTTTGAGCGCGAAGTGCTCGATTTGAGCACTTCGTTGGAGGACATTCACCGAACGTGCGAGGCGATTAGGCAAGAGCTGTTCCAGAACATCAACCGTGCTGAAGAACCTCTGCGCAAATCCGCCCGATTCCTTGCCTGGGAGATAACGTCGAGACGGAAGCCCGAATGCAAAAGGCTCTCACGAATACTCAATCGGACCTGCATTTACAAATTCGGCGTCAGGCGACGCTACTGCTGCCCTTCGAGATCAGGTTCGGAAGCAAGGTGCGCGCATGAGAAAGCAAGACCGGGTGCACGACGATGCCGAACTCGGAGCTGGCATAGCAGGGATGGTGTAGAAGGAAGTGCAGCAACAACGGAATGATACTCAAAGTGAGCGTGTGCTACCGCCAGTTGATGCCTCGGAACAAGAAAGTCTTCAGATTGACCCCGACGAAACTCGCAATATAATTGATCGCAGTATCCAGTCAAGCTGTTGACGTCATTTGCGAGGCCATTAAAGACGAAGTACGCAAGATGACATCTAAAACAGAACAGCAGAAGACACAGTAGAGCACCGTCAACGACGACACCGACACAAATGGAGATTATGGTGCCATCGATGATGACTACCAACTCGAAAGAAGAATGCAGGAGGCTTGGCGAAGGACCTATTTGGAAGATTCGTCTTCTGTCTCGCAAGGAGCATCGTCTCAAGCGCCATGTTACAGGTAACTTCTCGTTTCTCAGCGTGAAGGTTCTAGCCTGGAGCACGAGCAGCTTAGAGAAGTGGAGGATGAAGAACATGATTTTTTGCAACAAGATGAGGGGGCGATCGTGTTGCAGGAAAGCGCGGGTGACGACGAGCTGAACAGCCAATTCATGTTCGAGAAAACGCTCAGCAGCACGGCGACCCACATCACCACCCAGAGGCCGTACGGATGAATCTGAGAGCAATTATCTCTGAGATCCAGTTACAGGCTGCAATGAAAGCGAAGACGGCTGCTCGGCGACATTTGTCAAGCAAGAAAAAGAGCCGCAATAAATGAAGAGATGTGTGACTGGCGTCGACTTTCACATTACCCAACGCTAGAACTACAGACACTTAAGCGGGCAGATCGTATATTTTATATAAGGTTCGAATGCATTCGCAACGAACTCTTCTCCTCCTCCTCTCCCAAATCACCGAGCAACGAGTGCTGGAGATGAAGTTGGCGAGAATGTCGCTCGTCATTTCATCCATCTCATAGAGTCAAATGCGAAAATAAAGCTGGAAGGTGTGTGTAGATGGTGTTGGCCATTCGGGATTTCCTCACTCTGAAGCAGATCCACGAAGTCGCGGGGATCCGATTCAGAAATGAACACATGTCGATATTGTGATCAGATAGACTGATGCGCTGGGAATTCACCATGTTTCCACTGACACTAAAGTCCCGTTCGATCTCGCAGGACGATGCTGGAATGGCAAACAAGACTTTCACAGCTTTCGGTATAATGCGATATTCATCATCGTGCTGTAGGCGCTGCCAAAACTCAAGTACTGTTTCTTTCGGCGTGTTGTCACCGCGACGCTCTATATCCAGATCGACTTCAAGCTGCCGACCAGGCTCCTCTTCCGCGCGTCGATCTCGATTGGTCGTCGCGGGTGAACTGTAAGGCCCCGAAGCAAATTCCGCTTCCAGTCTGCTAACACGCGCTACAGAGGGTGTGGAAATTTGCTCGGTGGTGTCTGCTGGTTCAATGACCGCCGTGAGCAGCTCCAGTAGTTGTGGCGAATCGTTGCGCTCACTGCGTTCTTCCTTTCAACGCTCGCCTTTCATTTTCTGTTGTGCTGACGGCAACACAAAATTATAGCACGATCAGGACTTCGTTCAGTTCGCTAAAAAAATGTAGATCGGGTGGATCTTCATTTGCATTTTCAGGAGATAATCACAGTTAGCAAAGGCTGTGTCCTTGTAGTATCTGCTGAAAAAGCGTCCATCCAGTGCTTCGCGGAGCAGATATCGTGTTTTGGCTGCCAACGGAGTAAGTTCACTTGCTGCAATCCAGCGAGGGTTTTCATCGGTCGACAGGAAATGCGGAAGGGCTTGATCTGAGTTCAGGTCATGGATACGAGCCAAGAATAATTGCACCAGCACCTCTACCTGCACTGACCGCTCCTGCGCTTAATCTCACCCACTTGCTTCAGCACGGGGAGCACGGTTTGCCAGAGGAAAATCAGGTGGCCTTTTGTTCGCACGAAGAGCTTGGCGCCCCCTCTCCTCATACCACGCCGTAATTGCAGGCCATTTGGAAATGATTCTCTCCAGTGTGTTTGTCAGACTTAGGAAACGGGATGTTGGATATCCAACGAGTCGGGTAGACGCGCCCATCGTCTTTGACATACAGAGTTCCTTAAACAAATTCCCTGCTGTCGAGACGTGTCTGATCTGAAAAATCGTCTTCGTCATTCTTGTTATCAGGTCCACCATCTCTGGGTTTGCCTCGGCACTAACTGCCCCATTCACACCACACGATGATTTCGTCGCAGCATGTGCCATATGCGTGATACACCATTTCCAGCGCAAGTTTAATCCGGTGCGAAGCATAGACATCACATCGGCTCCAGAGTCGCTGGTGGCTCCGTAGAAATTGTTTTTCTTCAAGCCAAAGTCCTCCAGCATTTTGTTCAGCCATGCTCGAAACGGGTTTTGAATACCGCCATCACGGTCTCCACATGCACTATCAAATGTTCTTTTTCCCAGAAGAATTGATTTGAATTGCCATTCGTTGTCCACCAAGTACATGCGCACCCCCCAGAACTTGTCATTGGTAGTCTTGCATGTCCAAAAGTCCGCAACGAGCGTGCAGGTTGGGTAGTCCTCTTGGTTTTCTTCTACACCTTTGCCCGATCATTCTCGGAAAATCGCACAATCAATGTCGGAGGATAGGGCAAGATATATTCAAATTTACGGAGACCTCCAAAAACGTGCAATCAACGCCGACAAACCGGCCGCCAAAGTCGGACGCAGTAGAACGATCGAGAAAGCATGTCCTAAACGATAGCCTTTGGCGCTGCTCCATCACTTACAGAATTTCCCCGCAGGGCTCAGATGCCTAGACAAGAAGCTCGCCCCCCTCGGCACACTGTACTGGAGCGACAGAGGGTGCTCGACGCCTACAACGCAGGCGATCCCAATTGGAGAGACGTTGCCTTCAAGAACGGCTTCCCTCGATCAACAGCATACGACCTAGTCAACCGCGGTCGTGCTGAGGATGCCAAGCGTGGTGGAGCTAGGGCCGAACGAAAGAAGGTTACGCGGGACGTGCTGGAGCTTTTGGAGAGCTATCTCAACGAAAATTGCACGTACACATTACAGGCGATGGCAACCATTTTATTTCTTGATTGCAATGGGCTCGAACTGTCAACGTCCACAATCAACAGACATCTTGTGGGGATGCTGTACACCGTGAAGCAATCTCGCGTCAAACCGTCGACCTGCAACAATGACGAAAACAAGTTGAAAAGGCAGGAGTTTGCTGAAGCTTTGTTGGATCATCAACGCGCCGGAAACTGCATCGTCTACTACGACGAAACTAACTACAACGTGTACTGCAAGCGTGGGCAAGGCCGCGCGAAGAAGGGAAAGCGAGCTGTCGTCGTCTTGCCCCCGTCAAAGGGCGCAAATTTCCAAATACAATGCGCGGTGAACTCGAACATTGGCCTTGTGCACTACCGCTTACAGCGTGGTAGCATTCAAATGGATTGCAACGCAGAGTTTGTGGGGGAAGTGTACCAAAGTGTCAAGTCTTCGCGGGTGTTTCGAGAGAGCTATCGAGGCAAGAAAATTGTGATCGTCCTTGATAATGCGCCGGCACATAATCAAACAGAAGACCGCGTCGTCAAGCATGTGGACATGGAGCTGCTACGACACTCGCCTATGTGCAACCCTATAGAGGGGTGCTTTAGCAAGCTGAAGGCGGAGATCAAGGAGAAGTTGGCTGTGGATCGTGA
>KV733541.1:33961-58755 GCA_000500225.2 Phytophthora pinifolia
AGACGCAACCGAGATGGCAGTCTTCTGACGCTTGCGGAGCGTCAGATGCAGGTCCTCGAGCGGGCTGCACGCGTTTGTATTTCTTGTATGACCCCTGAGCTGGTTATGGAGCTGCACTGCCGCGATGCAGTAATGGCAGCTAAAGACTTAAAGAACATGGAGTACGGCACTTAAGCACTCTTGCGTCCGACTTTGGTGGCCGGTTTGATTGCACGTTTTTGGAGGTCTCCGTAAATTTCAATATATCTTACCCTATCCTCCGACATTGATTGTGCGATTTTCCGAGAATGATCGGGCAAAGGTGTAGATATATAACGATCTCCTTTTTCGTCGACGAAAACAGCTCAACAATTGCCTCCTTTTACACGGTCTGCATTCATGACCATCTTCATATCGTCCTTAACCAGCAGCGCCTCCATGATTCATAATCAACCATCCGAAATGGGAGGTTCTGATTGATAATTCGAAGTGTCGTCAGCAGCAAGTTTAGTCGGGCTGGGTTGCTGGAATACAGCACAGATGACTGCAGGTGCTCAATCTCATCGTCACGCTTGCGTTTCGTAGTAAGCTCCGAATGGGTTCTAGGCGAGGAGATCGTGCGTAGTTTCTGGAGGTGTCTTGCCGCCAAATAAGTTTTGCCGGCGTGTAATCAAGTTTTTACCTGAAGTTCTGCAGCCCTCATCTGCCAAGCACGCCCACGCGAGAGTCATCTTTTGCCATTCTCAAGATATTCGATGCGCACGCCCCATTTAAAAATGAACGAGGTTTCGGGGCCGCCGTGAAGGGACCCCGAGATTGAAAGCTTTCAACTGCTTCTGCTGCTGGAGGATTTGCCATCGGTGGCCGACGGAGTTTGACAGCAGCAGCTGCAGTGCACGGAGACCAGCGAACGGGCTCGACTAGTGCTCAGCGTCTCAGCGACCAAAGCTTCGGGGGTACGATGTCTCGCCAAACAGCGCAATCTATGAAGGACCTACGACCTGGAAATCTTAGGAGTGAGCTTGGAGCAAATTTCACATTGCGACCTTCGAAAATCTTCAAGGATATTAGCCAAGAGGACACGCTTAGAAGGAGCACGAAAACTCGCTTATTTCCGATCGGTCTGCGACGAGAAGAGGCTCCCTGCTCTCGTATTTAAGCGGAAGGAGCATGCGATTTTCGTGCTCCCGCCTGAGCAAATTTGATACCGTTTCAGAGCTCCCCTATCGTCTAAGGCTTGGCTGATAGTTCTAATATCATCGCTTTTTCCAGGACCAACTAGCAGATGAGGGAAGTATCTTCACTTAAGTATGCGTCAAACTGGGATAGGAAAGCCACGCAGTGCTGATAGCCCAGCCACCACAGGATTATATTGTCTGTCCGACCGCGAACTGGTGTTTACCGTTTGCGGGCTTGCAACCAGTGTATGTCGGTCCGTGAACTACACCATTGCTCGGCCAAGTTGAGAATAGTTTCAACCAAAACGATACTGTATTTTTTTCCGGTTTCCCAAAAATGTAGTTAGCAGCCAAAAATCAAGGTCCAAAGCGAGATTGATTTCATGCAAAGCGATCCAGCCGACAAAATTCGACGTGTTCGCGCGCGCGCAAAATCTTGGCGCGAAGCCTCAGCCCGAGGGCGCGCTCCAGGAGCTCACTTCTAATCCTGCCTTGCCCAGCAAAGATGCCCTCCCAAGCCTCCCTCCCCAAGCACTCCGCGGCCGAGAAACTTCGTGTCCTCGGCGCCTTCCGCGCTGGAAGGACCGACTGGCTCACGGTAGCCAAGAACAACGGCATCTCCCGGGCCGCTGCGCACCGCATCGTTGACACCGGCCGTGTTGACAATCTCTCCTGTGGCGGCGCTCGTCTTGGCTCAACCAAGGTTACGCCGTTGGTGAAAGAGCAGTTGGAGGAGTACTTGGACGAGAACTGCACGTTCACCATGGAGACCATTCGCCGCATGCTCGCGCTGGACTTGGGCGTGGCCATCTCCACGTCGACGATCAGCCGTCACTTGCTGGGGATGCTGTACACGGTGAAGCAGACCCGCGTGGAGCCGACAACCTGCAACAGCATCACGAACAAGACGAAGCGCAAGGAGTTTGCGATCAAGTTGAAGCAGCACCAACGCCAAGGTAACTTCATTGTGTACTTCGATGAAACTAACTTTAATGTGTACTGTAAGCGCGGCCGAGGGCGCGCGAAGAAGGGTGACCGAGTTACGGTTGTTCTGCTGCCGTCCAAGGGTGCGACTGTGAGCTCGGCCGTTGGTGTCGTTTTGCATCGCCTCGAAAGAGGTAGCATTCGGATGGAGCAGAACGCGGACTTCATCGGCGAGATCTACGCGACGGTCAAAGCGTCCCAGTACTTCCGCGAGAACTACGCTGGGAAGACGATCGTCGTCGTCTTGGACAACGCCCCTACCCATCGCCAGACCGAGGAGCGCGTGACGTCCCACGCTGACCTGGAGCTGCTCCGTCTAGCCCCCTACTCGCCGATGTGCAACCCCATTCAAAGAGGGTTGCTTCTCCGTCCTGGAGTCGCACATCAAGGACCACCTCGCCTTGGATCGCTCGGAAACTTGCGATCGCAGCGACATGACCGACGCCGACGGCAGCATCCTGATCGTGAAGGAGCGCACGATGCGCTTTCTGGAAAGGGCTGTCCGCGGCAGCATCAAGTACATCACTCCCGCCATCGTCTCGAACATGGAGCTACACGCCCGCGACTCCGTGAACGCTGCCGAGAACATGGTCGACATGGTCTACGGAAAGTAGGCCGATAGTGCTAGTCGAGCTTGGGCTCTGTCTGCATGAAATCAATCTCGCTTTGGACCTTGATTTTTGGTAGCTAACTACATTTTTGGGAAACCGGAAAAAATACAGTATCGTTTTGGTTGAAACTATTCTCAACTTGGCCGGGCAATGGTGTAGTATTTACCGGCTGTGGACTTTCGACGGGGATCCCACGATGGGATTCCCAGCCTCGCGTAGCCCTAGTCACTTAAGTATGCGTCAAATGAACGCTGCGTCCAAATGCGGTTTCAGCTATTGCTGCCGTGTGACATAGCCTTGAGCTATGCAGCATGGCGACCAGGTTGCCCACGCTGCAGTGAGAGCCCCAGCACCATGAGCTGCTCGGCGTGTCCAGTATTCGGCAGCATCACACGAACGATTATTTCCCACCAATCGCCGGCGCGTATTCCGCCGCTCAGATCGCATTTGACATTCGTCTGCATGGACACGCGCGATGGTCGCCGTTCGCCCTTTACCTGCTGGCGGCGCGCTCCCAACGCCAGGTTCCGCCGCACAAGCCATTCCTGCATTCGCGCGTGTGAGTGCAGACCACCGTGAGTCAGGCGTAGCCCTCCAACTCGATCTCCCGGCTAAGCTATGGCCAAGAACTTCGCGAAACTAGAGCCGCCAGCTCGCGCTGCCGGCGAGACGCCAAAGGCGAAGGCCGACGCCGCTCCGTTGAAGTCCAAGCGATCGTCCTCGTCTTCATTCTCCCTGACTGTACCGCTGCTGGTCGTGGCGGCCGCCGTGGGCTGGGGCAAGTACGCACAGAGGGAGCTGCAGGCCGAGACGATGGAGGAGCTGGTGGCAAAGGTCTCGGACCGGCTCAGCGCCCAGTTAAACGAGTTCATGGACCCTTCAGCCGAGCAGGAGCTGCTGTACAAGTACGACGACGAGAAGCTTGTCGCTTTGGAGGTGCGTCACCTCGTGAGCGACCTGAGCTGCAGTGACGACGCCTACGCGGCCAGCCCGCTGTTCGACGGCAAGCTCTTCCCGGTCACAGAGCCCATGCAGACAGAGAAGCCCAAGGACAATGACCGTGTCTTCTTCATGCTCAACGGACGCAATGACGGCGTCTACGTGTCGTGGAACGGAGACTTCAACTGCGTCGGCAAGGCTGCGGAGCTGGCGGCGGCGTGGCTCGGAGCCGACCGCGACGTCATGGAAAACGGCGTGAGACTCTATAACCAGATGGGCTTTGCCATCCGCAGTGCCGAGGATTTGGCCGACGCCAAGAACATCGTGCACGTCCTGCTGGACTTCCAGTTGTGGCAGTGGCCAGGCATCGAGAAGGGCCACCAATACGTGCTCGAGGACGGTGTGGTGCTCACGACGGTGGCCATGAGCCCCAAAGTCTTCGACGTGCAGTACTTCCTGACCCAGAACGAATCGGAGAAGATCATGGAGCTCGGTATGCCGGGCCTGTCTCGCTCCAAGGTGGACGGCAGCAACTCGTCCAAGATCACGTCCAAGTCGCGCACGAGCCACACGGCTTTCCTGGAGGACAGCCAGTTCACGCGCGACTTCCGTGTACGAGCGGCTCGTGTAGCTCGCCTGCCCAGCCCCACGTTCGCCGAGCGCCTGCAGCTTCTGCAGTACAACGCCGGGGAGTTCTACCGTCAGCACTTTGACACGTTCCACTCGCGCGAGTTCCTGCCCAAGAGCGCGAACGCCTTCGACTACGAAGACTACGTGGAGTGGACCAAGTGGGCAGCTCAGAAGCTGCGCAGTCTGGACCAGAGCAAGCTGCCGGAGGAGTTCCGTGAAGGTGGTGTGCTGTTCCCCGATGGAGAAGACCAGCATGTGTTCCCGAATGCTCTTCTCGAAGTGTTTTACGAGAAAATGGAGTCCAGCAACATGTTCAAGGCGCTTTTGGACGAGAAGATCGCGCAGTGGATCCGTATTAACCTTGATGAGGATACTGTGGACCTCGTGAAGGGCATCATGGACGAGGAGAGACGTCCGTCGTACTTGCCCCGCATTGTCCAAGCGTGGGAAGATAAGCTGGGCCGTGGAGAGCTGCGCTACACGTTCCCGAAGCCGCAAGTGAATGGCCAGTCGCACTACTACAACTGGGTGCGCTGGGCCAAGGAGCGTGTGAGCTACCTGGGCGATGACTGTCCTCCTATCGCTCGTCCCAGTGGCGATCTGTACCCACAGTACACTGTGGAGTTCCAGGAGCAGCTGCTGGAGTTTGTCTACGAAGACTACAGCGACGACTTTATCATTCAAATGACCAACCAGGAATGGTTCAACTGGCTCACGGAGAACCGCGGCCGCAACTTAGTGCTGTTCCAGGTGCTCAAGTCGTTCCCGCACTTCGCCGAGCTCATCATCCGGACGTGGGAGTCTCGAGTGCGGAGCCCATTGCTGCGCTACAAGCTGCCCAAGTACGTCAAGCACTTCCACCCGCAGCGCTACGTGACGCTGTTCATGTACCTGAATAACCAGACGAAGGTTGGCGGCGAGACCGTCTTCCCCTTTGCGCTCGACCGCTTCTCAGACGAGAACATCGTGCGCAATGGCATGGACGAGTGCTCCCAGGGCCTGGCTGTTCCTCCCCGCGGACTGCACGCCTCGCTGTTCTACACGCAGACCCCGGAAGGAGACATCGACGACATGAGCCGCCACGGAGGCTGTCCACCCCACGAAGGAACGAAGTGGGGCTCCAACGCCTTCATGTGGGATTCAGACGCCGATGAAGGCGCCGAGCTCTGGACGACCAAGTAAGCTATCGGACGGCAGGCTATGTGTTCTTCGAACTTAAGTAAACGACAATTCATCATGAATATTTCATGATGAAATTTTCATGACGAATTGTCGTTTACATTTAATGTAGTGGTTGTAATTGTTTTGAGCATTATGCTTCAGATAAAGGTTAATCTCAAGAGCTGGCAACACAGTCGTTCATTATGTGTTTGTTTAGCTTCAGCCTTGGTTTTTATTCGCATAGCACAATGGAAAACGCATGACGGACGACACGCGAACCAAGGCGAGCCACGCCCATGCACGGTGGGTTCCTACCCTACTTGCACAACAGCACGCCGCTGAGCATTAATTCACTACGGGGCGAGCTGGAACCCTCTCTACACACTAGCTGCGTCGGCCCCCCCCTTGGAAGGCGATTCTTCGACTTCTTCTCCGTCCACACCAAGCTTGGCGGCGAGCGTCGACTCCATGCGCTCAAGCTGCTTGGCCAGGTCGTTGATCTGCTTCGAGTGGCTGCTGATAGCGCTCACCATCTGCCCCTGTTGGTTGCGCAGTTGTTCCTGTGTGCTAGTGGTTTGAGACAGCAGCTGCATGAGCCGCATCTCCATCTCTTCCTGAGTCGGTTCCGCGCCCGCTCCAGCGTCAGCTGCTGCTGCTTCTGCCGGAGCCGGCGCTGTTGCTGCTGGGGCTACGGGGGGAGCAGGAACTGAAGCCGGGGCCTTAGGGGCCTCCTTCAGCGCCGCCGGCTTCGGTGGCGTAGGCGCCGGTCCCACCGGCTTGTGACTTGGCAGGGCAGGTGTCCTGGACGGCTTCGGGGACATCTTCGGCGGCGGAATGGCCGGCGCACTAGGTGCACTAGGAGCAGGAGCCCGAGGCGTGCGCTGCTTGCCCTCACCGTGCTCACTCTTCGGGGTCCGCCGTCCAGACGAGGACGAAGACTTGTGCGAGGTCTCCACGGCCTCGTCCAACGGGTTCTTGGCCAGGATCTCCTCAAACTTGCGCAGCAGGCCACGCACCACCGTCTGCAGCTGCGAGATGACGTCCATGCACGCGAATCGCGGGTTCACATCAAACACTTCGATGGCGCCGATCGTGTGGCCATTGGACAGCGTGAGCGGGATTCCAGCGTAGAACTGGGCCTGCAGCACGTCCCGCCGCCACGGGTTGGCGGCAAAGCGGACGTCGCGCGTCAGATCGCTGCAGACCAGCGGCGAGCCGTTCCGGCAGGCGTGTGCCGCCAAACTCTTCTGCCGGTCGATCTTGTCCATGGATCCGAGTCCCGTCTCGGCGCACGGCACGTACACGTGCTTGTCCAGCAACCCCACGAGGGCCATGGGGCTCTGCGTGGCGATGGCCGCCATGTTACAGAGCTGCATGATCGTCTGCGCTGCCGAAGTTCCAGCCTTGAGCGCGCCGCGAATGGTGCGTACCGAGCGCATCCGCTCCTTCTCATTGTCCAGATGCTTGGCTGCGATGTACTGGTTCTTGGCTGCCGGGTCGGCCAGCTCCAGGAAGAACGGGTACGGCACCTCAAAGTACTCGTGCAGCGGCGCGCAGGCCTCGTTCATGCACCACGGACAGTCCCCCGTGACGGTAGGAGGACTCGTGAACGACCCGTGGCGTCCTCGGGCGGTGGAAGGTTCAGAGTTGCCGTTGCTAGTTGTGCTGGATTTGCGTCGCACCGGCAGATTTGAGGCGCTGGCCGCGCGCTTGTCCATGGGAGTCTGCGCGTCCACGCCCGCGCCTACAACCATGTCTTCCTTGGGGGCGTTGCCCTGGCCGGAAGAGTAGGACGCGAAGCTCAGTCTGTCCGAAGTGGTGAAGTCTCCTTCACTTCCACTCGGTTGCGAGTCCGACGTGGCCGTGTTGGCTGCCGCATTCGTGGAGAAGATGCGGTCGTAGAAATCGTCCTGCGACGCGATGGAGCTGAGCTTGCAGCTCACGCACATGCGCACCGTGATGGCGCCTTCAAACGTGCTCTCGACTTTGCGGGAGATGCTGCACGAGCTGCAGACCACGGCCGTGCACGTGCGGCAGTAGTGGCGACGCCGCAGCGGGTTGAAGCTCTTGCCGCAGACCGAGCACTTCTTGCTGGCCTTGGCTTCGGCCGCAGCCTGGGCATTGTGCACGTGGCCCATCGCCTGATGCTGATGGCCGTTAGACATGATGGTGGTCGTGTTAGTGCCCGTGATGGGGCTGGTGGTCGTGAACGTCATGGGCTTGCGGTCTACGCGGCTACTCAGGTCGGCAGAGCGCGTGCGGACGCCCGTGGACGCGTGGCTGTGGTTGAGCGCCTCCATGTCGTCGGCCGGCACTGCGGGGGAGGCGGAGGAGGCGGCGAACGAGTCGGCCGAGGAGCTGGCAGTGCTGCGAGTGGACGAGAGGGTCTCCTTGTCGTCGAGAGCGGCGGTTTTCCCGCTGAGGAACTTGGAGCTGCTGTTGGCGATGTTAAAGTCGAAGAGGTTACGACCCATGGAGCTGCAGACTCGAGCTCGGGGGGCACGGCACGGGCGGAGGCTCGCGATGCGGGGCGGAAACGGCGACTGAAGGCAGGTCTTCGTCTGGCCGCGAAGAAAGCGAGAGGGAGTGGATGTGGCCAATCGGAGAGCGAGGGATGGACGGACTTTGCTCTGGGAGTCAGCGTCGTTTGGTTGTCCATCTTCGGCTGCATCTTGCGAGCAGATAAGGTCGGGTGGTCGCCTGCGGCTGCTGGGGAAGGAGACCAAGGGCGCAAGATGCTGGTGATTTCTCCCGTGGTGGAGGAAGCAGGTCAAACCTGCATTGATTCTTTAGTGTGCTTGGTTGGGATGGCCTGCTCAATGCTAGCTGCTTACGAGTGAGTGCCCCGTCACGCCCACCCGCTTGGATAGGGCCAGCGTCTTTGCTGGGTCGCGTTGTGGTGGACTCGATGGGGCACACACGGCGAAAGGAGCCGGAGCCGCCGATCCCGCCGTCGAGTCGAGAGCACCGCCCCTCGGCCGAAAAGGGCCGACGGGCTGCACTGCAGCTGAAGCTGTCAGAGGGGCGGCATTTAGGCGCTGCCTAAGTTTCCATTGCAGTGCTCTGCGCCGACCTCAGAGCTTGCGCTAGGATTGGGGCAAGGCCAGAGCCAACAGTTTGCTTGGCGCCGTGATAGCGCCGCGCGGTGCGCGGGGCAACGTCACGAGACCCGACCCAACATCTCTTAGCGGAGCCGAGACGATTGTGATCAATGACCGCGACCGTCCACCTCGAACTTAAGTCGCACCTAAGGGGTGATGGGTCAACTTCAACGTGCCGCCACCAATCAGAACGAGGAAAATTCACATTTTTAGCTGGTCTTATCTTCAGCCGATGGAGAACACCTTCCTCAACTGGAGATGACCGACATGTCTGCTCGAAGCGAGGGCGGTGCCACGCCGATGAAGCTGCCGCCGCGCTACATGCGCCCCACGTTCTCGTCCATCCTGCCCGAGTACGCCAACTCCGAGGCCGACCAGATCCGCAAGGCCTTCGTAGCGGGCAACTACGCCAACATCCACAAGATCCCGGCGAGGCTGCACAACAACGCCGTGAACCAGGCGCGCTTCGAGAAGATGAACGAGAACCGCCTCACGCAGCCCAAAACGGGCAAGATCGCCACCTCGAACGGGCTCTTCAACAAGTTCGAGTACACTCCGTCGCGGTTCAGCCTGGCCGATGGACAGGCCCACATGGAGAGACTGCGGTCGGAGGCCAAGCGCACGGAGATCAGCGGCCAAGACTTTGTGAGCGGCTGCGCTGCTGCGCGTCTCAAGCACGAGGACGCCTTCGGCACCACCAACTTCCGCTACCCGCACTTGCATGAGCCGTACCCGGACATCAAGGAAGAGAAGAAGCACAAACGCTACCTCGAGGAAAAGAAGATTCTGTACGGCGCTTTCATGCCGTGCGGCCAGCGGCCTCCGGTGGACGCCGTCACTCGCAAGCTCGTTCCGCAGATCATTCAGGAGATGTACGAGGTCATTGCCAAAGACTGGCAGGGGCTCAACTTCTCCATCTCTCCAGCTCAGGACGAGAACATCGTGGTGCGCTTCAACGAAGTCTCAATCGACTGCGAGAACGGGCTCGTCGCGTACATGAACGTCTTCTGCAAGACCAACCGAGTACCGAGCAAATACGGCCTCCACAAAGTCGCCGAGGATTGGAACGCCAAGCCCGGAGACGGCGGCCTCTACTTCGCCTTCCGGCCGCCGTGGGCGAAGAACCGCTCCAAGGATCTCATCGCCTTCATCAACAACCCAGCGGCTTCTGCAACACCGCGCAATACATAAATAGAAGCTTAGGACGTGCCGTAGGGATAACTAGATATGGTTTCTGCTTTTTTTTGTCTACTCGACGCGGACTTCGCCGTCCAGCTTGGCTGCCAAAGTGGCCTCTATCCGTTCGAGTTGCTTGGCCAAGTTGTCGATCTGCTTCGAGTGGCTGCTGATGGCGCTGATCATTTGGCCCTGTTGGTTGCGGAGCTGTTCCTGTGTGGTGGTCGTCTGCGATAGCAGCTGAAGAAGCTGCGCCTCCATGGGGTTGGCAGCGGTCTGGTCCTGCTGTTTCTCCTTCTCGGCTGCTGCTTGTGCCTCCTGCTGTTGTTCGAGCTGAGCCGCTGCAGCGGCAGTAATAATCTCTTCAAACAGGTTGAGCAGACCGCGCACCACCGTTTGAAGCTGACCCAGTACGTTGCCACACTCGAAGCGCGGCTGGGCGTCGAAGACCTCCAAAGCACCGACCGTGTGTCCGTTGGATAGAATCAACGGGATGCCTGCGTAGAAGGCAGCGTTGCCAAGATCCCCCTGCCGCCACGGGTTCGTTTGAAAGCGCACGTCACGAGTCATGTCGGCGCATACGAGCGACGTGCCGCTGCGGCAAGCGTGGGCAGCTAGCGACTGCTTGCGAGGAGCGGCATCTCCAAGGTTGACGCCATACTGAGAGCCCACCACGTAGTTGTCACGGTCCAGTAAGCCGACAACAGCGATGGGGCACTGGGACGCGATCGCTGCCATGTTGCAGAACTGCCGCAGCACACGCGTCGCGCTGGGCGTTCCAGCCATGGTGACCAGAAGGCTTTCAACGGACTTCAGCCGCTCGGGCTCGTTGTCGAGTCCCTTCGCCGTCACAAAGCCCGCATCGACAGGCGAGTCCACCGGGTACGAGATCTGCAGGAACTCCGTCAGCGGCGCGCAGTTGTCGTTCTGGCAGAAACGGCAGAACGAATCCGCAGTATCTTGCGTTGACGCAGAGAGGTGCTGACTGCTGCTAGTCGACGACGTTGCAGTGAGAACATCACTGGCGCTCTGTGAGGTCTGAAGCGGCCCCTTACTCTCCACGACGTCGTCCCCCTCGCTCATGAAGCTGGCATTGGAGCTGATCTTGCAGCTGATGCAGACGCGCGAAGGCGACGCAGCTCCTTCCACTGCGTCGTTCTTGCTGCTTGCCGCTTTCCTTACCACGCTGCACGTGCTGCAGACGACGGCGCGACACTGTCGACAATGGTGGCGTCGACGTAGCGGGTTGAACGACTTGGTGCATACCGCGCACTTCCTGGCCTTCTTCTCAGTAGCATCGTTGGTCTTAAACGCAGATCCAATACTGAGTGTCGAGAAGCGAGACGCCTCGCCGTCCACCATGACGCCGACGCCACGTCCGCTATCCGACGAACTGGTGGATTGATCCAGCATCATAGAGCTGGACGCCGCGCGTCTGCTGCCAGAGGAGGCGTCGCTCCTCGCCGTGACGGAGCTGGGGTCCTCTACGTCGGCGCTGGTGATGTACCTCCAGAACTTCCTCGAGTCCATGTACTTGAGGAAGTGGGCGACATGGTAGTTGTCCTCTGTTGGGTTCAGCAGACTGTCGGCGTCATCCAGCGCCACGATCACGAACGGCTCGGGCGAGTCAGTGAAGTCGCGGTCCCACATGACGTGGTGCAGCAGGTTCATGACCACGAGTTGGCGGCTGAGCTCGGCAGCGGCGCCTCTGTCGGGCGCCAAGCCTTGGTTCACCAGGAACGTCACGATGGACTCGCCAGTGGCGCAGCTCACGGTCAAGTCGGACCGGATCCGGATCGGATGCAGCATGACGCCGCGACGCATTTTAGTGGCCACGGGGACCAAGTCCTGCACGCCGAAGCGGGGGTCTCGCCCTCGAGGACTGGCCAGGCATTGCAGGTTGTTGACGATGGCTTCCACCCAGAGATCCCGGTCCTTACGGGACTTTGTACGGAAGATAACCTCGGTCTTGGGCAGCAAACCTCCGTTGCATGACAAGTCAAAGCGACGAGGGAACTTGGCTGCAGCTAAGGGGTTGGTGAGGTCCGTGACAGTCACGCCCAGGCCGAGTTCCAGTGCTCCTTGACGAACCGAGTCTCGCTCGCGCTTGAAGACGCAGAGCCAGCGACCTTCGAGCCGCACGAAGCTGTCAGACCAGGTCGAGAAGGCGCCCGCTTTGAACTTGACCTCGAGCGGCCCGGCCAACACTTGCAGTGAAGCTGGCGATGGCATCTTGTGCGGCGGAAGAGGTTTCTAGTAGTGGCAGGCCAGCGCGGGATAAGACGACGGAGAGAGCGAGAGCGAGCGCGAGCGCGAGCGACTAAAGCGACGACGCCAGATGGCGGGAGCTGAGGAGATTGATTCCACGGCCCAACTGGATGGCGAGAGCAAGGGGGCACCACAGATGAGTGCCTGCAGACACTCCAGCTGCTCTCCCAATGTGCGTGGAGGAGGCACGTGGTGGTGACGCGGGTAAAGATAGAGGGGAAACATGGACATCTATGTGTGGAGATGACCACAATGGAATGAGGACGTTTGTGGTGCGGATGGGATGGAAGAAAGAGACGGCAGGATAAGGGAGGACTGACTCACGCCTACCCCACCAGGTGGCTGAAGCTGCTGACTGAGCGAAACGTGCGGCAGTAAGCGCTTCGAGCGTGGAATTCCAGGGGAACCAGACCTTTCCGGATGCACCGAGTCATTGACCGATTCCACGGAATTATTCAGGGTTGCCGGAGTCCTTGAATTCAGTAGTTCCCCCCCCACGCAGTGGAACTCTATCCGGATACGTTGATGAGAAGGATACCAGCGCTGCCCTCCGCTTGGAATGTGTAGCTCTGGACGGCGACGAGTGGGGCTCGGTGTGCAAAATAGAATCATTCGTCTTCGAAGCTGCTGGGTAGCTAGCTACCTTGGCGGCTCAGCAGGTCGACGTCGCCTTCGGGTGTTTGAACGTAGAAAAGTGAGGCGTGCAGCGACGCCGCCAGCCCCGAGGAAAATTCATCCATCCTTCGCAACAATTGTCTCGTTCGAGTACCGATTCAACGAGTACGGGAAGACCGTCTCGCCACCAACCTTGGTCTGGTTGCTCAGGTACAAGAACAGCGTGACGTAGCGCTGCGGATTGGAGTGCTTTATGTATGCCGGAAGTGTATAGCGCAATTGAGGAGGAGCACGAACACGTCTTGATCACAAGTTCCGCGAATTGTGGAAACTCCTCGAGTGCTTTGAACACCACGGTGTTCAACCATCCAGTTGTATAATTCAACATTGGTAGCACGAGTGACAAGCTCAGGAGTATGATCGTCCTTCACAAACCCTAGCGGCTTCTCTTGTGAACTTTGGGTAAAACTTTCTCAATGGACTCGCCACATCCGGGACACCAGTCTTTGGCCCAGCGAATCCACGCGAAAAAGTGAGCGAGTTCATCTCCGCGTTGGGATCGTGTAATGGAGCCTAATTTCCCATGCCTTGACAAGCAGAGGCAGGTAATGTGGCTTCTTGTAGAAGGCCATCCATGACTTACAGTGCATCATTGGCAACGTTTTCATCCAGCCAGCCAGCGTCCGAAAGGGCCTTGAACAAGTCAATAGCGTTGGCAGCAGTGTAGAAGAGCTTCGCCAAAGTGTTCGGAAAGCGCTACTTGAATTCAGCATTAGGGAACAAGAGACCTTCTTCACGGAAATCTGCCGGGATTGCACGCTTCTCGCTCAGCTCACGAAGTTGCTGTTCGGGCCCATTCGTTGTAGGCTGCCAGTGCTCCGCCCCATCCGGCAAGAAATTTCGCGGCGCGAAGTGTTGGCGGTAAAACATATCGCACTAACTGCAGTCGCTCAGCAAATGACGGACTCGGCAGGCGAGCTACACGAGCCGAACGCACACGAAACTCTCTTGTCAGGAAGAAACGCTGTGTGGCTCGTACGAACCTAGCCACTACTTTGGACGATTTGCTGCCGTCAACTTTCAACCGGTCCAGCTCGGCGATCCAACCGCAATGACCTCATCGGCCTCTTCTTGGGTACTCGACATCGAAGACCTTGGGTTCAAACCCACCGTCGTCAACGTCACCGGCCACTGCCACGACTGAAGTCCAACAGCACCTGGAGAGAATCTCATGCCATTTCCTTTCTACAAAGCAATACAAGCGGCAACAACAACTTACAGAAGTGTCAGCTCCCCCAACACTGTCTTCCGTGTCACGTATTACATTCGGTTCCCAGATCAGTGGGTCTGTTTCCTTACTGCAGTATGAGGTCAAGTTACTTGGTGGTCCAGAGATCGGCGCCTTCCTCAGAGTCCGAATCCCACATGAACGAGTTGGCGCCCCACTTGACGCCCTCGTGAGGCGGGCAGCCTCCATGACGGCTCATGACGTCGGTGATGCCATCAGGTGTCTGAACGTAGAAGAGGGATGCGTGCAGTCCTAGAGGAGGCACAGCGAGACCGGACGAGCACTCGTCCATGCCGTCGCGCACGATCTTCTCGTCCGAGTACCTGTCTAGGGAGAACGGGAAGACGGTCTCGCCGCCGATCTTGGTCTGGTTGTTCAGGTACAGGAACAGCGTCACGAATCGCTGCGGGTGGAAGTGCTGGGCGTACTCGGGCAGCTTGTACCGAAGCTCGGGGGCGTTGCCCACACGGGTCTCCCACGTGCGGATCGCGAGCTCAGCGAACTGTGGCCACACCTGCATGACCTGGAAGAGGACGTGGTTGCGGCCTCGGTTCTCGACCATCCACTTGTACCATTCCGGGTTGGTCATGCGAGTCACAAAGCCCTCGGTGTAGTCGTCGAGGATGAACTCCATCAAAGTCTCTTGGAACCGCACGGTGAACTTGGGATAAAGCTCGCCGTCCGGACGAGCGACAGCGGGCACTTTATCTCCGAGGAAACTCACGCGCTCTTTTGCCCAGCGAATCCACTGGAAAAAGTGCGATACCGAGTTCATGTCGTGCTTGGGGAAAGTGTAGCGCAGTTCGCCAAGACCCAACTTGTCCTCCCATACCTGGACGATACGGGGCAGGTAACTCGGACGCTTCTTTGCGTCCATTAAGTCCTTGATCAAGTTCTCGGCCCCGCGGTCCAAGTTCGTGCGGATCCACTCAGCCTGATCGGTGTCGAAGAGAGCCTTGAACCTGTTAGTCGACTGCATGTAGTCGTAGAAATCCTCCAACAACGCGTTCGGGAACGTAAACGGGTCGTCGGCATTCGGGAAGAGCACGCCACCCTCACGGAACTCGTCCGGCACCTTGTTTTGATCCAGAGCGCGAAGCTTTTCAGCAGCCCACTTGGTCCAATCCACATAGTCGTCAAACTCGAACAAGTCGGCGCCCTTGGGCAAGAACTCGCGCGAGTGGAACGTGTCAAAGTGCTGGCGGTAGAATTCGCCAGCAGCGTATCGAACCAGCTGCATCCGCTCCACGTAGGAAGGACTAGGAAGACGCGCGACACGAGCCGAGCGCTTCTGGAAGTCGCGCGTGAATAAACTGTCAGGCAAAAACGCCGTGTGGCTCGTACGAGACTTGGTCACCACTTTGGACGAGTTGCTGCCGTCAACTTTCGACCGGTCCAGCTTCGGCGAGCCAACCGCAATGACCTGATCGGCCTCTTCTTGGGTAATGAAATACTCGACATCGAAGACCTTGGGGCTCAAACCCACCGTCGTCAACGTCACGCCGTCCTCCAGCACGTACTTGTACCCTTTCTTGATACCCGGCCACTGCCACAACTGGAAGTCCAACAGCACGTGGACAATGTTCTTCGTCGCCGAAAGTTCTTTCGAGTTGCGCACAGGCCAGCCCATCTGACTGTACAGCCGCACGCCGTTCACCATCACGTCGCGGTCGGCTCCGAGCCACGCCGCCGCCACCTCGGCTGCCTGCCCCACGCACTCGAAGTTTCCGTTCCACGACACGTAAACGCCGTCATTGGCGCCATTGAGCATGAAGAAGACGCGGTCGTCGGCCATAGGCTGCTCCATCTCCATTGGCTCCGTCACAGGGAACACCTTGCCGTCAAACAACGCCGTGGCCGCGAAGTCCGAGTCGTTGCACTTGAGATCACTCACGATGTGGCGCACCTCGATGGCCACTATATCCGTCTCGTACTTGTACGGGACATTGTCCGTGCGGTTGCTCACGAGTCCAGGTGTGGCTTCCAGGGTGAACACGTGGCTCATCAAGGACTGAAGTCCGTCGGCATTTAGTGCGACATCTGCGTACTTTGCGCATCCCACAGCTAGCGCCACGACTGCAGCCGATATAATTGGCAGCAACGAGCTCTTCTTGCTCTTGGCGTCGGCCTTCTTGGGGCTCCCGGGCTTGGGCGTGCTGTCCTTGTCCTTGCTCATGGCCTGCTCGACGCACGTTGCGAAGTGCTTATCCGGGTGCGACTGACGTACCTATGTAGCTGTATAAGAGCGATACGATTGGTCAATACTCGGTTTAAAGTACTTAGTGGGACAGTCAGTTCCGACGGTACAACCCATAATGAATACGAATGAAATGGATGCGAAAGATTGAAACGTGTGGACAGGAAGTGAGCCAGACGAGCTCAACGCTTGATCTGCTCCAGCAATCCTTGGCGGATGAGCTGCTCCACGTCCACGCGGCGTAGGAAGTGCTGCGAGTGCGCCTCCAGGTTCACCATACCGCTCTCTGTCATGATCTCGCCGCAGTCGCGCAGCACGCGTACCTCCACGTACAAGTCCTTGGGCGGCTTGAGATCCTGCGATAAGGCGAGCAATGCACAGGATCAACACACGACGACGAAATTCGGACACTCCACGACATATCCTCACCGCTGAGAGATCGAGATCGAATTCGGCCATGTAGTCCGTCAGCAGCTGGTCGTATTGGTTGAAGAACTGCATCTCGCGCTGACACAAGCTGCAGCACCAGCAACGAACGCCAAGCAACAAGGAGTTAGTACATTGCGTGCACAGCACAAAACGAAGCAGTTCCACTACAAGGACGCACTTTTGGGCGAGAGGCGCAGGGATAATGGTACCCGTCTCCCATCGCAGCGCCTTGATCTTCTCCAAGCGGTAGTATCTGTCGCGGCACCAACAAGAGACCGTCAGCAATACTGCAGCTGGCAAGAAGCTTGACTTGAAGTCGGTCACCTACATGTACGCGATCAGACAGCGCTTGTTGCGCAGTAGGCACTGGTGGTTCACGACGAGCCCGCAGACCACGGACGCCGGCTGCGTATTCATATCCTCATACACGCTGCGCAGGACCAGCAAACAGCAGTCAGCACTGCACCAAATCTACCGTCACTGGACCTAATTTCAAGCTCCTGTGTACCGCATCTTGCGCTCCATCTCCTCGTGCAGCAGCAACGACTCCTCCACGACCTGCCGCACCAGATCCTCCTGCAGCAGCGTCAATAGTCAGTTATAGCAGCCTCCGAATGAGCAGCCCACCACGAAGCCTCCCATCTGCACTATCATTGCACGCACATTGTATGGAGGCAACCAGTCACTACGCTGCAGCTCGCGCAGCAGCTCCTTCCCCTTGGCATTCAGCGCCATCGTTTTCAACCTTTCCGCCAAAACAAACGAACTTAACGACCGCCACGAACTTAGCTCCAAACGTTACCAAGAGTGTTGGTCATCCCGCGTCGCTTCAACTGCACCAATGAGCGCGAGCTCCGCGCTGTCGCCGGCGCTGCTGGAGGAGCTGACGGCGCAGTTCCGGCTCAGCGACGCGGACGTCAGCGGTGCCATCGATCAGCGCGAGTTCCAAGCACTGCTGACGCGCATGGGAATTCAGGTGGGCGACGCGGAGGCTGCCGCACTGGTGAACAGAATCGACGTCAATGGAGACGGACTGCTAGACTTTTCAGAGCTCGTTCAGATGATCGAGAGGATTCAGAGCGGAGATACGAAGCTGGCGGCTCTGCGGCAGTTCATGGAGGTGCTTGAAACGACCCCCGTGGCACTGCTGGAGCGGGAGGCGGCCAGGTTCGGTCTGCAAACGGTGTACCAGCTTTTAGAAGAGGACGAGGAGGAGGACGAGCTGTTTCAGATGCAGCTGGAACTTGTGGGAAAAGTCTGTGGCCCTGAAGAGCGCGAAGTGGTGAGAGCTACGGGTAAAACCACACGAGAAGCCAAGTTTAAGGCTGCTGAAGCTGCACTTGTGAAGATTAAGAAGCTGCAGCCGGGGCTGGCGGTGCAGACTGGAGAGCTGCCTGAGCAATGGGAGAAATGGCTATTTGCTAACATTGAGAGGGGCGCGAGCGCTAAGAAGCTCATGCATACTCTGGCTCAAAAAGGATTCTTTCTGACGGGGAACAATATGATGATGCAGAGGATCTCGACGAGAGCGTCGTCGTTTCGACTGCGCAGCAAGGTACGGCTGGATGTGGCGGATGGGTTTCAAGCGAGTAAACTCACACGGCTTGGGGCAGCGCAATGCACCCAGTGGTATCTATGGCACAGGAGTGGGGAAGGATTCGGCTGATCCAGGCAACAACAGCTCGTCCGGCTCGGTTTCACTCACCAAGTCAGCGCGTACTGCTCGCAACATTTCAGCAGTGGACAAACTCCCATCACCTCCACTGCATATTCTGCACCCTCAATGGGCTCACTGGTGCCAGCAAGAACTCAGTCGAGGGATCGGTGGTAATGTTGTGCTGAGTGAGCTTGTGGCACAAGGCTTTGAGCCGAAGAGAAGTCCGCTATTCACTCAGCGGTTGCTTCACGTCGTTAAAAACCGTGACGATCGCTGCAGCAACAGTGCAGAGTCACCGCGCACCGCAGCAATCAGGCCGTTTTCATTCCTACGGGTGTTGGAAGAAGGAACACTAAAGGAGGTCGAGCTCTTTGTTTTTGGTGGACAAGACGTGAACGCTTTGCAGCTGGATACAACCACGAAATTGATGCAATCTCCGCTGCACATTGCCAGCAAGCATGGCTTCTACTCAATAGCCATACTGCTGCTAGAGCGAGGGGCACAAGTCGACCATTTGGATTCATTTCGACGCACACCGCTGATGGTTGCGGCGAGATGTGGCCACAGCGAAATTTGCGCGCTTTTGCTCGAGCACGGAGCCAATCTGTTTCAGCTGGATAACTTGAAGAATTCTGGATTACACTTAGCTGCGTTCAGCGGAAGCTCCACGATCGCGTCGCTCTTGCTACGCGCACATGATGATTCCTTTCGATTATTCAAGACCAACTTGCCGCAGCGACGGGGTGAGAGTTACGAACGTTTCCTCCAAAAGACGTACGATACTATTATGAAGAGCAAGCTACGCGACAACGAGCGCCGGCGTTTTCACATTTCATGGCTTTTTGAATCCGTCCAGTGGCTGCATGCGGAACTATTTGCCAGCGGTGGTGACAACACCAGGATTTGCAAGATGCCTCCGCCGCAAAAGGCTTTCATGGACTACCTTGTATCACGCTACCACAAGAAACTACCGAAAAGTGGTGTTCAAGACGAGTTTACAGCAAACGGCGATGATGATAGCGGAGGAGAGGAGGAAGGAACCGACGATGAGCAAGCAAGGCGTCGCAAGGAAGGTGATCCAGCAGATTGGCTTTCTCTGGCCGACATGAGCTTTTTCGTGGATACATGCCTACGGGATATGTACAAGCACATGCCAAACCTCCAGGGCCGCACCGCCCTACATGTGGCGTGCGATGAAAATTTGGTGTGCACTCATGAAAGGGTGATCCAATTCTTAGCAGAGAAGCACGGGTGCAGCCCCTGTTTACTTGATCATAGTGGAAAAACCCCACTTCAGCTTTTACTTGCCTGTCGAGGTCGTCCAGGAAGCCCAAAAGGAAATGCAAGTCATGAGCAGCAAGTGATCGACCAACGCTCAGAGCGAATTCGTGCGAAGGAAGTTCGGCTTGAAAAGGAGCGTATTGATCATCGACGGAAGGTGTGGCAAGATGAATTAGACCGAATGGCTCACGACTTCAGCGACCTCGATACCTTGAATCGCATGCGCAAGCTAGTCAAAGAGAATGACGGCAAACCTGTGGCACGCAATACAGGCTGGGATATATACGAGGAACCATTGAGCCACAATCGCCTGTTCGAAAACACACGCAGCGGCTTCGTTCAGCGACAAGTTCCCTCTCCAGTTGGAGAAGCTGGTCGGCTACGGCTTGGCTGGAAGGAAAAGATGGAGACGAGTGCACACTTTGTCGAACGCCATCGCCTACACCCGGAGTGGGAACTTCATCGTGTAAATGGATCTGACGTGTATTTCTTTTTCAATCGCGAAACGGAGCAGTGTCAGTGGGTCTCGCCTGAGGGACTATCAATAAGAGAATGGAAAACCAAGCGCTTCTTCGAAAATGCCGAGCAGCTGGAGGATGAACCAGACCAAGCCAGTCTTGTCGTGAAGTTTTCTGGAGTTCCTTTGGCTGCGATCGTTGACAACGCAGTTAAAGGTCGTACCCTAGGCAATTGGCGCGAATGCTGTGGGTTTGGTGGGGTCACATTTTACTTGAATGCTGCCGACAAACAGATTGTGGTCGACAAGCCAGATGAAGTCTTGCGTTATGAAGGCTATCGGTATGCCCAAACGCTCATCTTTGAACGCAGCGAAGAAATCGAGACGCATGATCGAGGCTGGCATCGATATTACGATCCTCGAACTTCGCACACGTTTTATTTCAACGAGCTTTCGGGCGATTGTGTGCATGACACGCTCGCAACGAACGAGTTCTTGCTGGAAATCCGCCGTCCGAAGCGTCAAGCGAGATTTGCTCTTACGAACGAGGAACTGCGCCGCCGCCGCGAGGAGCAGGAGTGGAAGTCGGCATTGCAGCGAACACGGCGTCACGATGAGCTCCTCAAAGCGAGCGAAGAGGAAAGCACAACAGCCACTGAGCAGCAGAAGCGAGAGAAAGAGAAACTGGAGACCGCTCTACGCCAGCTTGAAAGCAGTGTGACGGGCGAACACCTCACTATTGACGGGGATAATGAAAACCAAGGCGAGGGCGACGACAGCCCTCAGTCGAACGGGAAGACAAAGGATAGGAAAAACAAGAAAGGAAGAACCTTAGCGTACATTGACGCCCGGTTTCGCCGTGAGCGCGAAGTGTTTCTCCGAGCAACAGAAAACAACCTGCTAACTTCGATTGATCCGGCACGAAAGGACCCACGGCGCGAGCTCGAACGAGGTGAAGTGTTGGAACACAGCATGAACGAGGAAGAGCTTGAGAACGCGCGACTTGAGGATGTTGACGACAAGCCTGCAATCAGAGAGCGTCGACGTGTAAGTCGCATCTTGATGCGGACCCAAGAGCGTCTACGTTTGAGCCAAGCACTATGTCAATGGGGTTGTGAGCAGTGGTTTCCACGAGAATTTAGTTTGGAGGAACACGAACGAGTCGAATGCCCGAGGAGACTGATGATCTGCCGCCTGGGCTGCACGGTGGTTATGGAGGCTCAGCAGTGGCGCAAGGTGATCTATAACCATGAATCGGAGAATGAAAAGCAGTGCTCAAGTCGAATCGTGTATTGCCCGCGCAACTGCGGAGTTTGGCTCCCGCACTTCGACCTCGCAGTGCCCCATATGCGGGATCTGTGTGTAAGGAGGCCTGTGGGCGACCTCCGGTGTCGGCTCGGATGTGGGCGGGTGTATCGAGGAGGTGCGCACGAATTGTTAACACTGGAGCAAACACGTCTTGCTCACGAACAAGATGACTGCGAGCTACGGAAGGTTGAATGCACCTGGCCGAAGTGCAACGCGGTGATTCTGGCCAAAGAGCGAAATGCTCACCGCCGTGTGCACTTGTTATCGTCTGGTATATTGAGTTTCGTGACGGCTGAGGTGCACGAGTACAAAGTGCCGCGTGATGTGAAGCTGCTAAAGTTTCAGGCCTGGGGAGCTGGAGGAGGCAGTGGACTCTTACGAGATCAAGCGGTGGGGCACGGTGGCGGCGGCGCTTTCGTTGAAGGGGTTTGTCCGGTTTTCCCAGGAGAGACTCTGTACCTTTCGGTTGGATCAGGAGGCAGTGGTGGCAAATTTGCTCGTATGGCGGAAAGCCCAGACGAACAACAAGACGATCCCGAAGCTGTGAAGAAGACCAAAAAGGTCCCCGGAGGTGTTCTCGTCGCCACTCAAGTGTCTACAGCAGCTGGAGGGTTTCCGGGAGGGGGGGAAGGACATAGCGGGAATAAGGCGTCTGCTTGTGGTGGTGGAGGAGGCTTCACCAGCATTTATCGTCAAGGAGCGTACGGCATCGAGTACATTTTGGTTGCAGCGGGAGGTGGAGGAGGCGGAACCTGTCGTAATGGAGGCGGTGGCGGCGATTGCAAGGCCAGAAAGGTTCGTGAAGGTGACGACATTCGATGTGGCCGTCCAGGAGGTGACACCACTGGGGGTCTCGCTGGACAATGCGACGAATTCAATCCGATATGCAAGTTTGTGGGCACTAATGGAACGTCGCTCCAAGGAGGAGATGGAGCCGAGTTTGGGGGCGGAGGCGGTGGAGGTCTTTTCGGTGGTGGGGGCGGTGGATATGCGCCTGGAATTGTTGGTGGAGGAGGTGGCGGCTCTAGCTTCGTCAATACGCCTCTCTTGAAGGCCAAAAGTGTGCGTGTTGAAGCGGGTGAAGTCATAAAGCCTGGCGCCATGGATGAAAACCCGCCACAAAGCGTTCGAGGAGCCTATTGGGATTTGGTCGAGGGTGTAGCAGGCGAGGGAGGAACCGGATCAACACGTGTGACTGCACGTGGAAACCATGGGGGCGTGAGAATCGCTAGACCGGGTTTCTTTGATGACATGAAGTTCCATCGCTAACGAACGACCTTGGGCTCTCTCTTTGCAAAATGGAGTATACTGTAGTCTCTCAGGACTATCCCCGGGCTCGGAAGTCCAAGAAATGAATCCTCCTCTAAATATCGACCGTGATATCCCCTGTGACTGCAGCTGCAACATTCACCGTCACTGCTTCATCCTCTTCTTGGGCCTCGAGGTGGAAGATCTGCTTTAACACGGTATGGGTATCAGTCACCACCGGGTGACATTGATCGCTAGGTTCACCGGATATCTCCTCGACAGCAGCTGAGGTGCTGGCAGGCGAGGACATACTAGCTTCTTGAACCGCAGAAGCCTTTGTCGATTCGGCGTCTTTCATCGAGTTTCGAGCAGCTTCTGCTGTAATGCCCACTTCTTCACCAGCGGCGGAGCTAGCAGACTGGCGACTCCTCTTCAAGCTGCGACGCAGAGTGTCCGCAGCAACCGCAGCAATAACACTGGTCTGTCAACCAGTAAATGCCACGAGAAGATGCCGTTAGCATACAAACACAGTACAATGGGCGAGATCAACCTCACGTACCCGGAATTTACGACGCATGAGGTGGCGATACTGCTCGAGGCCCTCCGTGTCAGAAATCGAGACAGCCAGAGACTGGCGCGACGTGCGTTGGGACCTGAACCACTCGTGACTGAGAGCTTGAGCAGCTGTGGGTCGCGCTTCAGGTGAGACTTGAAGCAGAGCCGAGATCAACTCCTTCGCTTCACTCGATATCTCCTCCCAGCGAGGACCAGCCATGGCGAACTGGCCTGACCGAATATTGACGATCATTTCATCTCGTGTTTGGCGGCCGTCAGGGTCGAACGGGTGAACTCCACTGAGCAGCACGTAGAGCACAATACCTACACTCCACACGTCATTCTGGACACCGACGCTAGAGTCCCGCGCTGGCTTCAGTGGCGAAGCTTCCGACTCACCTGATAACGTCGAAGTGTCCGATGTCGATGCCGAAGCGAAGACCTCCGGGGCACAATAGGCCCACGTCAACCGGCCATTGGACAGCAAACTGCTTTCTTCGACTAGTGCGGCCAGCCCGAAGTCTGCTAGCTTGATACTGGCACGTTTGGGACTTGCAGAGGTGAGTAGCAGGTTTTCTGGCTTGACATCTCTGAATCAAGAGATGAAGCAAAATTAGTGAGAAGGCGCCGTGACTGCCAGTCAGTATCGGTTTCTGCTGCTTACCTGTGTGCGATTCCGAGCTTGTGTAAGAACCGCAGTGCCTCAAGGAGATCAGCAATAAAACGCCGAGCGTCCCATTCCGAGTACGCGCCCTCGTCAATCAGTGCCTGGAAGAGCTCGCCACCTTCGGCAAGCTCCATGATGATGTACACGAAGTCGGGAGTCTCCATTACGTCGTTGAGGGCCACAACGTTGGGGTGAGAGGAGCAGCGCCGCAGCAACGCCACCTCACGCTCCCACTGGACAGGATCGTCGTCAATCAACCGCTGCTTTGCCTTATCCAGGCGCTTGACTGCTACTAGTCCACCAGAGGCTCGTTCACGTGCTCGAAAAACTCGCGAGCAGGAACCTTCACCAAGCACAACTTCGGGTGAGTCCAGCTCGTACGAGTCGGTCAGCAAAGGCCATCGGCGACTTGCACAAAGTCCCATCAAGTCCAGGTGATTGATGGAGTGGAGAGCACGGTCGATGAGAACAAGAAGCATTGCGGTATTAATACCCGACGACAGTCGAAGTTGGCACAGCATAATACAGTTTCCCTTACATACAAATGATTTCGGTTCATGAAGAATCGCTTGGAGATTTATTAGATCGATTCGAAAACTTGAGTGACAACAATTCGTTCCCAAAATTTTCAAACAAGAAAGGGAGTATACGAAGAAGGGGGATTCGCAGATAAGTAACGGATTTACCCGAATATTACCCAGTCTTGTATTTATTAGATGCTCAAACACACCAAAATTACCGACAAGGTCTTCTATTCGGAGAGGTCTTCTAATCTTCGTCCTCCTCGTGAAAAGGTGACATCGTCCAGAGCATCGTCGAAACCTCGGTCATGTTGAACGCATCTGTCTCAGTTTCCGCCTTGCTCTTCCACTTCTCCATGAACGCCTCCCCGTAGACGTCGTGGCGGGCAATAAACCAGTCGTACGGATTGTTTGAAAAGCCAGCCGCCGTAATCGAGTTGGACGCGCCCGAATCCAATCACACACAATGGAATGGTAGCACTGTATGGGACTGGAACTGATACTCAGAGCGCAAATGGCAGAATGAATTGATCGAAAACATGCA
>KV733546.1:0-24526 GCA_000500225.2 Phytophthora pinifolia
CCGCTCCCAAGACGAAGAGATAATATCTCTATTATCTCTTCGTCTTGGGAGCGGACGCCAAGTAGCGTATTATGTAGCTTGCTCGGATGAACAGACACTAGCGATTCCTGTGGCACTGTCCTTGTTCACTGGCAGATGCACTGAATCCTTCACTACACTTCGTGAAACACATCATACAACCATACAACACCCACCGTAAGGTGTATTCAATCCTTGACTGATTTGCAAAGAAAGTACCAAATCGAACAAAAATAAGTCAAACATATATTACCGCGAAACATAATCGAAAATTACACACCGATATTCACCCCTTCTCTGACCGAAAACCTGGACACCATGTCGCCCGGCTATGTACAATTTCGTCCGGCTATGAAAAAAACCTGGACTGTAGTCTTGTTCATATATTATTAGGAGACACTGCTTATATATTTTTTTAATGGTCGTTACATCATTCATCCGGGTATATAACTCATAACCGTCGAGAAGATTTTCGTGGTTATCCAGTAATGTTGCGTGAGTGTAACGGATATAAATGAAATCGAAGAGAGTATCATATCTAACAAGGTATGGACTTAATATTTTCCGAATGATTCAACCTCCACAAATAATATCACTAACTTCAAGGACATTAAATGTCAAAAGTTTATTTAAACGTATTTGCAGCCTACCAGTAATCCGTTTTAAAAGGGTATATGATGCACGTAGAGTTCATACCTAAAATCCAGAGAAATGCACATTTAGGGGATTTCAAAAAGCTATCTGGTGGTAGTCACTGACCTCGACTGACGGACGGATCGCGGTGACATAATGAAGTAACTAGACAAGGACCCGTAGCTTCATTAGATTTTCAGTCTCGAATTTGCTTGATCGCGCAAAGATAACGCTGGAGAAGACAAACAAGTTTGCCCCTCAAGAGCGTACTGGAAAGTGTTGCTGTCATTATATGTGCAGTAATGAAGGCGGCCTCACTGAGCTCGGTTTCGCTAGTCGTCGACACTGCTCCCCACGACCTGCGCTCCTACGTGCTGCCCAAGAACCACGGCGAGGCCGTCGTGATTGGCGACCAGGTTTATCGCTTCTCCGTCACCGGTCCGTCGTCCGGCGGTGCATTCTCGTTGCTGCAGACTAGCGCACCGGAATCCACGAGCTTGGGCGTGCTTCCGCACATCCACAAGACCCATTACGAGAACTTTTACTGCACCCGTGGTCGCTTCCAGCTCTGGGCCGAGTCCTACAACTCCACGTCCGAGCAGCAGACGCGCGTGTTCACGCAGGGAGACTACGGCGCTGTGCCGCACAATACGTTTCACACGTTCCAGGTGCTGGCCCCGGACACGCAGATGACCGGCGTCATCCAGCCTGGCGGCTTCGAGGAGCTGTTCGTGGCTCTCCGAAACTCGTACTTCGACTCGAGCACGTACGCGAGCTTCTCTCCTTCGCACAGCAACTCGTCGGCCGGGTCGGACGCCACCACGATCTCGGCGATCGAGGAGTACGATGTGTACGCCCAGCTGACGTGGGAGACTCGCAGCGACACCGTGAACGGTGCCGCCGGAAGCGGCAACTGGCACAACGGCACCAACCAGCTGGCGGACGACGGTAACACCCCATTCTTCGTGGCCAAGAACTTCGCGCAGAAGTATCTCAACTGTGAGAACGGCTACAAGCTGCTGGCGCCCGTGCAGAAGGGTCCGCAGAGCGGCGGTAACTTTACGATGGGCACGCTCACGATGTCGGCCAAGGCCAGCAACGAGACGGTGGACACCATCACGCCCAAGCAGCCGGTGGCATTCCAGATCGAGGAGGGCCAGCTCTTTGTCGAGGTGGACGGCGAGTCGGCGCAGCTGATCCAGGGCGACGTGCTCTTCGTACCGGGCGACACAACCTTCAGCTATTACGCGACGGTGCCCGTGACCAAGTTCCTGTACGTCAGCGGCGGCGCCGACGGCTTCGATTACGACCTGCTGCAGAACAGCGTCGAGTGGGACTACGCCGTGTACCCCACGTACGCCGGCTACACGGCTTGAAAAGCGAAGTAATTCGAATTCGAATATGCGACCTGTGGAATGGTTTATTGTTGACATCCGTGCTCGCGAGTTCAGGAGGCAAGCGTCGTCTGCTCGTTATCCGTTTTTGTCCAATTGCAGGATTTAGCTTCTCCCTTTTGATCCAATCACCATTTGGGTCCAAATTTGGACACGATGCAGTGAGTCACAGTCTCGGTCTCGCTTCGATGGAGCTGACTGCTGCTGCGAAGACGACGCCCGCCATAGCCGCGGAGAGCGACGCCGCGCTGCGAAAGATGCTAGTGCAGGGCATGTTCCTGTTCACGGGTGTTTTCTCTACGTGCGTGGCGCAATTCGTGTTCTACCAGGGCGCGGGCGACCAGAAGGCCATGCTGCTGCCGCTCTGCAACTACCTGGGCATGATGCTCGTGGGGCTCGTGCCCGCTGTCGGCGCCGCCGCTGCCGTGCAGAAGAAGCATACACAGGAAAATAAGAAGACACGCCAAGAGAAGAAGCCGCAAAGCCCCAAGAAGCGCGAGTTGCAGCCTCCGCGCGCCCCCGAGGACGACGTGGAGCCGGAGCTCACGCCCTCGACGCTCACGCCCAACAAGCGGCTCATCATTGACCTCGAGACTGTGGACATGGAGCTCACTCGACGCGTCACTGTGGCGGACGAGGACAACCAGAAGGAGGAAGTGAGTGACGTGGACGACAGTAGTGACGACGAGAAGAAGCCGGCGCTCGGTTTCCGCGTGACGCCGTCGTCCGTGTCCTTCTCGCTATCCACAGTGCAGCTCTGCATCATCGTGTCGGTGGTGCTGGACTTCGCGGGCTGCATCTTCTCCAACGTGGGGCTGTCCATGGCTGGAAGTGGACTCTACCAGGTCGTGTACTCGTCCGTCATCTGCTGGTCGGCGCTCATGTCCCGCTTCATCCTCAAGAAGGTCGTGACCAAGGAGGAGTGGTTCGGCATTGCGCTAGTGACGTTCGGTCTCGCGTTCAGCGCGCTGGGCGAGTCGGGCAGTGGACGCGACAACACGGTGGTGCTCATGGGCTGCTTCCACACGCTGGTGGGGGCCGCGTTCTACGGCGGAAACTACGTCRCGGGCGAGTACACGCTCAAGCTGGCGGAGCGGCCGCACCCGAAGGAGCTTTGCCTCAAGATCGGCACCGCCTGTGTGGCRATCATCGCCATCTACCAGAGTATCTTCGTGTTGTCGGAGTGGGACGCGTTAGTGACCAAGCCCATCGCCGAGGCCAAGGGCAACACGACCCACATTGTGTTGGCGCTCGTGGCGTACACGCTGTCCCAGCTGGCCCATGGACTCACGTACTTCGTGATACTGGGCTCCAGCGGCGCCGTCACCACTGGCATCATGCAGAGCTTGCGCGCCGTGTGCGTGTTCGGCATCAGCTCGATGCTGTACTGCAGCCAGCAGGAGTCGCAGTGCTTCGACACGAAGCGCGGCGTGGCCACGCTCGTGGTCGTGAGCGGCGTCATGTTCTACTCGTGGGCCAAGAGCCAGCAGGGCAAGGCCAGCGTGCTCGCGCCGCCGTCGTCGCTGCGACGACCAAAGAAGGACCCCAACACCGAGATGATCACAGGCAAGAACTACGTCGTCTAGGTCGAAGCAGCCAGCTTGTCTTCACAGTTGATACCAATCTTTTCTGCAAACGTCTTCTAGTCCGCTAGTAGACTCTCGGTGAGCGACTGCAGTTTCTGCAAGCGTCGATTCACATCCTCAGGGGTTAGACCAGTTGCCGTAGCAACAGGCTTCGAGTTCTTGTGCTCTTCGTCAAGCGAGTTTGGCGTTGAGATCTCGTTGATGCTCATCCGACCGCCGTGAACTTCGCATCCTTCATACGGTGAGCTTGTTGCGGTTGTTTGGGACGCCACCGTCTTTTGCTTCAAGCGTGGTGCTTCAACGGTCTGGGTAGCCATGGACTCGGTAGGCGTGGGCCCCGACACTGCAGACGCCAACGCCAGCTTTTGCTCTTGTTCGCGGAGGGACGTGAGAATCGCGTTTCGCTCACGACGCAGCCGTGCCAGCTCCGTGTCGCGACGACGCACTTTGTCCTCGAGGCTGGCCACACGCTCCGTCTCGTGGGCGAGCAGTGCCTCTTTTTGTCGTGCCAAGTCCCGCTCGAGCTGTCGAACGCGCACTTGTTGCTTGCTGTGGTCGGCCTGCAGCAACGAATGAGCCAAGCGCGCGTCCTGAATCTCGGCCTGCCAAACCTCCTGCTCGTGTTCAAGTCGCTCCCCACTTTCCGCCTCGAGCTTCTTCTTTTCCAGCTCAGCTTCGTGCACCCGTGCTGAAAGCTGTTCGCGGAGAGTCTGAACCTCGAGCACGGCCTCGTCGCGGGCTGCCTCAGAAGCTTCACGCTGCTGTCGAGTCTCATGGAGCACCGTGGTTTGCTCGTCGAGTGTCCGTTGAAGTAGATCCTTCTGGTGAACAAGCTCGCCGGTCTTTGCTTCCCACTCTCGACGAACGCCGCGTACTCGGTCTTGCAGATCATGGGCATCCCTGGCTACAAGTCGCCGAAGACGCTCACGATCCGCCAGTAGCACGGCGCTCTGCTGCACTAGCTCTGCGTGACTCAACGTCTCGAGCACCTTCCGCTCTTTCCTCTTCTTGGCGCGTATCGTCTCCCCTAGTGTCTGGTCGGTTGGCTCACCAGCTGAAGACGGTGAGTTGAATGGCCAGGTCGGCATTCCATTAGTTTTGACAGCGGTGCAGACTGAACAAGCACCGCTTACCTTCTCAAGAGTGACTTCGGTCTCGTTCCCCAAGTCGTCGGGATCCCGCAACAACTCGGTCAAGGACACGGAGCTTTCAGGGATGAAGAAGAGCAAGAATTCACCCCATGTGAGCGTGGCGATCGCACGCCCAGCGACTGACAGCTTGCGGACAGCAGCCTCAACATGAGACACGAGTTTGGATAGCTTTTTGGGCCCACCAACAGCACTGAGCACGCCTGGATCTCCTCGTCGAAGAGCTTGGAGCAGAACCTGAGAGCGAACCAGTCCCGTGTCATACGAGTCGAGACGCTGGAAGAGTGTACGCAACGCAGTCTCCGTTGCCGGTCTCAAGCTCTTCCCGACAGGAACTGAAGGCGTCATTTCATTGGAAGTATCACCGCCATTCTCGTCTTCCTCCTTTCGACTCTGCAGCGACCTGTGGCGCATCTGCTCCAGCCGGTTTGCCCATACTCGTCGTTCAGCTTCCAGTGCCGCCTCGCTGTTACGCAGACGTGCCTCTCGATGCGTCACCAGCGTAGCTGCTAGTCCGATTCTCTCTTTGGCAAGTATTAGCCGTCGCTCCAGTGCTTCCAGCCGCGTAGATCCGCTGTGCAACTGCTCCACTTTGCCCCGGACAAGACCACCTGTGAACCGGACCACCGTCTCTGCCAAGCGCTGGAGCTTTTCACGCTCGAGAGCCAAGCCTCGCACGGCTTGCACGGCCTTCCCATTGGCCTGCGCACGTTGGTCTTCCGCTTGGCGGGTAGCTACCACCTCCAGATCGCGCTGGGCTTCGAAGTCTGCGGCACGCTGTCGCCACATCTCCATTTCTTCTTCGCAGCGAGCAAGGCCTTCGTATATCCGGGCCTCTTGCTCACGATACTCATGGATGAGTGCCTCGTTGGCCAGCTCACTCGATTGGGCCTGCACCATTAATGCAACGCACTTCTCACGCCACGCTGCTAGAAGCCGGGTGTATACAGCTGCCGCGGCTTCCACCGTCGGCACAGCTCCACCTTCTTTCTTAACAGCAGCGCTCAACTGGGCGCTACTACTTTGCTTTCCAAACCGAGCAAGCGTATTCCGCATCGTTTTATCGTGCACCGCCAGTATAGACTCCAGCGCCTGAACTCGGCTCTTCAGCAGCGTTTCCTTTGCTCCTGTATCCATCGCATCGAGAATGTTATCGCCATTCAGTCTGCTAAGAGCTCGGTATTCTTTCCTTGGATGAGAGGTCTTGTCGTCCCAACGACCCAGACCCCTGTTCAATCTCTCTGACGCTTGCTTCGAAGGCTTTATCGACAACGATGTACCAGTCGATGACAGCTCCAACGGTGGTGGCCGTGTCTCCACCGTACTTGACGCGTGAAACTCTACCCTGTCACGTCCTACATCCTCTTCCTCCCACCTGGTCTTTTCCTCTCGGCCATCTTCCTCGCTCTTGATTCCGTTCATACCCACCGTCATTACTGGTGGCATTCTCATCTCCTCACTTTCTCTATGAGTCCGAATATTCTCCGGTGTAAGCAGTCGCGTCGGTGACGGCGACGGCGTCGGATTTACCGCAGCACCGCCAGCCTGCATCTTGAGCTGCAGCTTGGCGTAGAGCCTCTCGGCCGCCGTGACCTCCTGGCTGTCTAGCGTCTGCAGCTGCGGCAGCAGCCCCAGCACTTCGCGGCGGTACGTGGCTGCGTCGGCGACAGGGTTTCCATCCAGCGACAGGTGTCGGAGCTGCTTCAGCGGCTGAAGAAAGCGCAGCTCATCCAACCTCACCACGCGGTTATCGCCCAGGTCCAGCGTCTGCAGCCGTGCACAACCGGCCAGCGCGTGCAGTTTCTCGAGCGCGTTGGAGCGCAGTCTCAGCAGCTTGAGCTCCGGCAGCCATGTTCCCAGCTCATCCGGCAGCGCGGCCAGCCGGTTGCCACCCAGGTCCAGCTGCGCCAGCGAGCGCGGCAGCAACTGCAGGTGTTGCACGTCCTTCAGCGCATTACTGGCCAGGCTGAGGCTCTGCAACGCCGGATGGTCGGCTGTTATCTGGCGCGCCAGCTCGCGCGTGAGCGTCTGTAGCGGCATCAATAAGAGTGCATCCAAAGTGTAAGATGTCATGTTTTGGACCAATCGAAAACGAGCTTTACTGTATTTACGACCAATCATGATCAGCGAAACGGGATTTTCATTTTTTTCGTCGCTCCTCCGACAATAGGCAGCGATGCGCGAGCGCGTGGGCAGCGGCGGCTCCCGCACGTCCGACGTGGACGACCTGGAAGACACGATGGAGGTTCGATTCACGGGCGGCAGTAATGGAAGCAGCAAGATGCTGCTCCCGATGGTCTCGTCTCGTCTGTGTGGACACGACGACGACGACAACGACAAGCAGGGCAAGCGGAGGAAACACGACTGGCTCAAGCGACTGCGTGCCGTCTCGCTGTCGCATCGGTTGCTGTGGGCACCTGGGGGTGCGCGCTCTGCATGGCACTGCGCGTTGCTGCTGAGCCTGTTGGCGCTGCTGGTGCTCGGCGGCTCGGCACTGCTGGCACTTGAAGTGGCCGGCCGCATGCGCTTCAACAGCTACTTGGTGCCGCCGCGCGGGCACAACGGACAGCTGGGCTTCTACCACGAGATGGACGTCGACATGCAGACACTCAAGGACACGACTGGCAGTCCGGACGCGAAGCTCTTCCCGGCCTCGGCGCTCAACCCGAGAGAGTTGAAGGCCTGGGTCGCCGAACGCAGAGAACGCACCAACGGACGCAAGCTGCTGGTGGGCTGCACGTCCCACTGGAAGGGCTACGTGCTGCGCTCGTTCCTGTCGCTCTTCCAGGAGCTCAAGGCCGACCACGGATGGGACGACCTGGACACGACCAAGAACCCCATGCAGACCATCTACGACATGGACCGCAAACGCGCACCCAGCGTCATGCTCTTCTGCTTGAACTCGTTCTACTACCCAATGGCGCTGCTGCAGGAGCACAGCGCCTATTTCCATGAACTACGCGCGCTGGGCACCATCATCGCCGTGTGGAACGACGACCTGCACTACTACGACCAGTTCAACCCCATCGAGCTGCGCGATGAGATCCTGACCCGGGTGGACGTGATGGTGGGCACCTACTCGTACTTCATGGACGACTACTTCGCCAAGATCACGACCTCGGTGAACGAGCGCGACCTCCCCGTTACAGTGTGGTTGCCGCACTCATCAGGCCCAGACTTTGTGAATGCGTCGTTCAACGAGTACCCGATCAACAAGATCCTCTTGTCGGGCAAACTCGGCTCCAACTGGTACCCGCTGCGCCACTGGCTGGGCATCTACCAGCAGGACCACCGCGACATCATGGACGTGTACCAGCACTCCGGCTACTACGTGGCCGACAACCAGTCGACCATTTACGCGTCGTACCTGCGCGCCTACCGCGCGGGTATCACCACGACGCTGATCTTCCAGTACGTCATCGCCAAGATCTTCGAGATCCCGTCCACGGGCGCGCTGCTGGCTGTGAACCGCGACGTGGCACCGCTGCTAGCCGCGCTGGGGATGAACGAGGGCGAGCACTACGTGGCCTTTGATCGACGGGACCCGGAGGCCGTCGTCTGGTGGATCAACGAGCCCGGCAACTGGCCGGAAATCGATCGGATCCGCCGCGCCGGCATGGAACTCATGCGCGAGAGGCACCTGGTGACCAACCGCGTCCAGGCGCTGGACCTGTTCATGACGGAAGGCGAGTCCGTGTACCAGAACCCGCCGGCGCTACACCTCGTGAGCCCGTGTCCGTCCAAGGCGCTGCCCGACGAGCACGAGTGCCAGACTCGGTTCGACCGCGAATCGTTCTACAAGTGCGACCGCTGGTTCTGCGGTGCGCACTCGATCCTGCCGATCTGGGACTAGTTGCAGGGCTTAGATAGACAAAACTCCGGTTCAAGACGAGAAAGATCAGTATAAATTGACGACGACAGCAATGCTCAACCGCTACCCTACCTTGAATTTGTACATACAGTAATTTAGAATTTCGGAATACGTATCTTTTCCTCCCTTTTCAACCAATCCCGCGCCGTTATCCCGCGCTGTTTGGGGATCCTGATTGAAATTCCTTCCTCTCTTGGGCATTCCGCACTCAGTCCGCCGGAGAGAGAGAGGCGGTCGCTATGCACTTCGAGTTCGTGGGCGCGCTGGAAGTGACGTATGGCAACGCGCTGGCCGGAGGTGGAGGCTTCCACCGCGTGACGACTGCCGAAGGCGCGGCCGCCGAGGTGGCGCCCCACACGTACCTCTGGTACCGCCTCGAGTCGCCTCAAGCGAATTCCGAGCCCGCGCTGGCCATCACGCAGCTGAAACTAGGAGATGAGATGCCGCCCGATGATGGAGAGGACTGGAACAGACTGGACAAGTCCGTGGACCGCGTGAACGGCCGCTTCTTGTGGTTCCAGGCTGCTTCCTTCCTTCCGCCGACGTCTCCCTCGGCTAAAGACACGCAGCTTATGCCGCTCAAGGAGATTCGAGTGGTGCGGGACCTCAAGGACGTTCCCGAGGGCTTCGAGAGCCTCGGGGAGCCGCTGCTGAGCCAGGAAGGAGATCGTAAGTGCTGCTAGTACAATAGTTATGCCCCTAGAAGTAGTACTTCGATGCTAATACTGGTGTTGTGCCTGATACAGAGGAGCTGCGTACATACTTGTGCTTCCGGAGACTCGGGAGTGAGGACCTGGCAGGCTCCAAGTGGTCCATGGTGAACCAGAAGGCCGGCAACTGGATCGACGTCAAGGACTTGTCGTCTAACAAGTGGAGCGTGGCGCAGATCCTGCACCTCTCGGCCGCCGAGATCCGCGTGCACGTCCCGACGTGGCGTAAAGGCCGCGACGAGTTCCTGTCGCGCGCTACGTGCCGCAACCGCGTGGCCAAGCTGGGCACGCACACCAATGTATACATGTCGCCTGCCTACCCGTTCCCGCGCAAGCAGGGCAGCATGTGGAGCGCCAACATGAAGGACCTGCAGCAGGCGAGAGACCAGTTCGACAAGTGCTTCTACGACCGCGAGACGCAGAAGGCGTACTTGCCGAGGCTGCTCATCCCGTTCATTGAGAAGTCGCTGCTGTGTACGTTCCTGTCGAGTGATCTGGCGGACGAGATGAACGCGTTCCATCAGCATGTGCTGAAGAACGTGGTGGCGTGCATGCTCGGCAACGACGCCGACAGTGTGATGGTCGACATGCTGTCGCTACTGCGAATGATCCTCAACGGCCACAACTCGTGCATGTTCTTCTATATCAAGTACCCTGGAAGCTACACGGCGGCAAAGTATCAGCGTCTGGTGTATACATCCTACCTGGTGAGTCCAGACGCCCTGGCAGCCATCCCAACGCGCCACCCGTGTCGATCCTTCTACTTCATTGACAACGTTGACCTGTTCGTGCAAGCGGGGGGATTTCGTCTGATTCTTGAGCGCCTTGCAGACGCCGACATTGCGTTGGCAGAAGTGCTTCTCTATTGTACAATTCTCAACGAAGCGAAGCCGTGCCTCATACAGGAGAAATGTCGACGCCACTCGTCCTCAACTACTCGGCACCGTTCCACAACGCAAGTGCAGACCGAGGATTTCTTCCGAGAGTTTTTGAACGCTACGTTCTCGCGATTGCGGCGTATGAGTGGAGAAGAGCTGAAGGACGACGACGGACTTATCGATCATATCGTGGGTGTGCTGGACTTACTTTGCCGCGATGGGCTGCTGCTTGGAGGTCGCAGCACGGAGTCGGATATTGACGAGTCGACGGCAACTGATGGCTCAGCGTCCTCGTGCCAGGTGGAATTCGCTGAGGCGATTGAGATTTTCCACTTGGATCTCTCGAAAAAGTTTATTTGCTGCCCGTATTTATCGCAGCGTCTGCTGGGTATTTCGCGCATCAATGACTTGATTTCGATGGCCCAGCGAAAGGATACCCTTCAGAGGAAGGCAAGCTTGAGTTTGCGGCGTAGCTCCTCCTCATCGACGAGTACTACGACGTCCTTAAGCGCGAGTACCTCGAGCGCTACCGCATCCTCGAGTGCCTCGAAGTCGGGTGATCAACCAGTGACGAAATGGCTGCGCTCCAAGTACATTGTCGAGTGGTTAACAGCTTCGGATATCCTCGAGGTGATCCTCGGGAACCGTGAGAGCTGCGCAAAGTACTCACTTCAAGAAGGGACGCACTTGGAAATCCTCAAGCGCTCCAAGAAGATCTTTGGATTTGTAGCCGCGCACAGTCTCTTAACGGAGCAGCACATTGTGCTCATGTGGAAAACTGCGCTCAGCCAACTCCGTTCAGGCAGGAAGGCGGTTTTCGATATTTTGATTTCGCTTTGCGGAGTGCTGTCGGCTGATTTGATGGATGTTATCGTGATGCTGCTGACGCAAGTTCCTTTGAGCGACTATGATGAGCTTGTCGTGAATTTCATCAAGCGTGTCATCATGATCGCGTCAAAGCTCGTGGTTGACGCTGAGACGGGTGGATTTAAGATGTCCCTCACGTCGCTAGTTAGTGCCGCGTCTGGATCAAGAAACAAGCTCAGCGCGAGCGCCCAGAAAGACCTCGAGGTGCTAAACAAGGTCGTGAGCTTGTGCTGTACTCTGTACTGGAATGCAATCCTTGAAACTGAAGCCCCAAGCGAAACCTCAGGACTGCGTGGATCCATGCGAGCCGAAGTGGAGGTGGCACTAGCAGATGCGTTGAACCACGTGCAAAAGCTGTGGATTTCTGCCGGCTCGTCATCGTCCACGTCGGGAAAAGAGCAGCAGCAGCTACTGAACGACTATCTTCGCAAGTGTGCAGAGAACATCAAGTCTGGAACGCTAGTGGAGACGTCCATGAGCCTTATTCAACGTATTGTTGATGGTTATGGGGGAAGTTCTTCCTCGCTGGCTGCTTCGACATTGTCGCTGACAAGAGCAAACTCCCCTCCCACTACGTCCAGCGAGCTACTGAAAGCATTAAACACCATGCACAACATAGTGTCAGTCGTCGTCGAAGCCATCCAAAATTATGTGGCCCAGACCGACTCCACAAGCCGGAGAGAAGCGGTGCACCTTGCTGCTATCAAGAAGCGACTAGCCTTTCTGGGGTACATCGTGACGAAGTCGGACCTGAAGCTGCCCTTCGATGCAGTGCGTCAGCTTTGGGGATGTTTCAACGGCTCCGACAGCACGATGGAAGAACGGGAGGTGTTTTTTGCATGGTTCACGACTGTTATCCCTGATCCCAACAACTTTGTCCATCGAGCATACTCTGGGCACACTGGGTTCTCAGAAGCTGTGGTGGGCGAGATTTTCCAGTCCTTGATAAAGCCGCAGTCCTCTGGTACGCGAAACGGAAGCGCTACGCAGATCCGTCTGGATATGCAGACTATGAGTAAAGAATCGTTCTGGGCGCTGGAGCGGTTGTTTCGCTTTGTCAACACCAGCACGAGACGCATCTCTTCCACTGGTGTGGTTGGGAATCCTTCTTCTCGAAACGTGTTGGATATCAAGGAGGAACCTGAACTTTTCGTTGTTGAAGCGCTGGATCTGCAAGGGCTTGAGACACTGTATGATGTGGCTTTGCGCGCAGAGAGTGATATTGTGAGTCAGCAAGCGACCAATTACCTGATCTATCTGCAGCTTCATGTTGGTTCGAAACTCGTGCGGCGCGAGGTGTGGGCAGACTTTGTTGAAAGGTGTCTCTGGAAGCTCAAGGAGATGGTAAAAACCGAGATCGACGCGTCAAAGATGCGAGAAGTTCTGCGTTTGTTAGTGCTGCTGAACACTTTTCTTCACCAGTCGGTGGTCCAGGCACAAGACGGCGCTGGTGGGACCTTTGATGGCCCTGAAGAACTGGCGGTGTATGTTCGAACTCAAGGAGGTCGAGTTGCAGCACCGTTTCGCTATCACTTAAGGCGAACATCGCTAGTAGCGGAGCTGCGCGATCGAATTGCGAAGGATACCGGACACCCAGCCGACCGCGTGCGCATTGTCAATTCAGCGAAGACTAAACTGACAGCACAAGGGCACGGAAAGTTCACGCTGGAGAAAGCGCGCGTATTTAGCTCATCGCTAGCATCTTCACGTACATCTTCAGGGCGTCCGTTGCTGGCTCAAACAGCGCCAGCTCCCCCCCGCAAGGCTTCGAAGCACGTTAGCTATGTTGAGGCAATTTTGTTGTCAAAAGTGGAGAGTGACACGAGTGGTCACACCAATCGCAGCGTTTTGGACTTCCATGGAGCAGCTGGAGTTGCCGCGGCGGCTGCTGCTGGTATTGGCGGCGCTGGAAACAACAGCAGTCCAGAAAGTGATTGGCACGCGATCAAGACGGAGATTTCTGGAAACGATACGTGGATAGCACTTCTGTTCAAGCTGCTCTCGTTCAACGATGGAGTAGCGGAAGAAGCGTGGAAGGTGCTGAAGCTGCTCACAACGGATGAAGAGATGGAGAAGCAGATGCGCACATTGAATAGCGTGCTAGCGATCGATGGGTCCATCCGAAGAGCTCCAAGCTCGTTCGAGTGGGACACGCTACTAGATTCGAAGAGCCCTCCAAAGCTGTTGTACCAGCTCGAGTTGGTCGAAAAGTTCGCGCTTTGTGGTGATGGGCGCCATGACGACGATGACGAGGAGGACGAGGAAAGCGACGCGCATGCGCATACGAGTTCAGCTAATGCTAGAGCTGGCGGCGTGGATGGTTTGATTGGCACGACGAATGCCTGGAGTGCCTCTTTTCTCGAACTTGGCGGTAAGACGCAGCTGGAGCAGTTTGTCTTATCACTAAGTCCGCGTCAGCTCTTGGCCCAAGGAGCCCTCTCTGTGATGTGTTTATCCAAGCTCCTCAAGTTACTTCGCCATTTCGTGCTGGTCGAGGCCGAACTGGCGGAGGAAAATGGCAGCACAGTTGAAGGAAACCCGCAACCGCTCATTCACCAGCTCCTGGAGACACTGAGCAGCTTACAAAGGCTTGATGAGGCATCATCCCAAGAGGCGACTACGTCAACTGTGGTCAGCTCGATGAGCACGACGTTGAAGCTGCAAGGTTTAGGAAGTGGAGATGATCAAGTGGTTGCTGCACAACCGCTGGCGCTGACTGTGTATGGCCGTCCACAGCTTGAGGACCCGGACAACGTCGACGATATCCCGAGTGATGCCTACTTGATGACTCGGCTGCTCTCTTGCATTGCTACATGCACGCTGGTGGCTGCCCAAGGAGCGCTGGACCTTCTGGAGAGCTATCCTTCCCATGGAGAGATCATCCTGCGGTGTTTGGTGGAAAACCGTTTCAAACCTGTTCGGCTAGAAGCTGCCAACGCGATTGCAGCCCTGTCCACCACCAGAAACAAACTCCAGGAAGACCGTGTGGCATGCTCCAACTATTTCTTGCGCCTTCTAGGCGAGTACTCTGGGCCCGTAGGTGATGAAGAATACTACAACGTGTTCACGCTACTCGTCACTAGCGCAGAGGATCTGACCAAGTTCTCGATACTCCCGTCTTGCCGAATTCTGTGTGGACGGATCAAGGCCCTTGAGATAAAAGACGATGCGCTGCTACCGGCAGGCCCCATGTCCCTTTCAGCTAGGAGGAGTAGCATGGGAGGAAATAGGCCGTGGGCATCAGCTGGGCATGTGACGAGCAATCCTGTGCTGCCTCCCGCTCCCGATGCACTTCTCGAAGGACAGCTATCTACATTGCTTGCCATCATTAAGAGGATCCCAGCGGTGTTAGCGGATGATCTTCTTGACGTGCCGTGTGACGGACGCAGTCTTCGTGAGGTGGTCGCGCCAACCCTTCATGAAGAAGAAGGAATCATAAACGAGCTTTTCCACGAGTGTCTATTTGCCACACCAGACAAGCAAACGAGTGGAGAGTCTTCAAGTGGGGGGAGTGAGGGCGATTTACAGGCGTCCTCTTCGTCACAGTATTGTCTTCGACAACCCAAGTGTCGCAGTGACTCGTGCCGGAGGGTTGCCTTTGACCTCCTCGCGGAGTTATCCATTGACAACACGGATGGGCTGCGGTTCTTGTTGACGCAAATGGCGAATCAGCACACCCTGGAGCGTCCCCCTGAGCCCACAGTTGCCTCCTCCACCGTCTCGACGTCCAAACGAAAAGGAACCAAGTCAGTAAGAGACCAATTACTTCAGCGAGGGAAGTATGTGGGGCTGAAGAATCTGGGGTGTACTTGCTACCTGAACTCGACGATCCAGAGCTTTTTCATGATGCCGCGCTTCCGTCGACAGGTCCTGCGCCTTCAATCGCTCGGAGGCGGCAGCGAGAAGACTGGAACGAAGAGTCTAACGTACGAGCTTCAATCGCTGTTTGCTCATCTGGAGGGCAGTGCCAAGCCCTACTATAATCCGCGTCCATTCACCCGTGCGATGAAGACGTGGGACGGTGAGACGGTGGATGTCAATGTCCAGCAGGATGCTAGTGAGTTTCTCACCTCTTTCTTCCAGCAGATCGAGTCGGAAATGAACGGCATCAATGCTGGAAGCGGTGATCACTACAGCAGTGACGAGAATATCCTGAACACGTTTTTCGGCGGCGAGTTCAGTAATGAGCTTGTCGCTGAGGGCGATCGCTACAGTGAGCGGTTCGAGCCATTCCACTTCATTTCGGTTCCGGTCCGCGACCGTAAAAACCTGCAAGAGTCCCTGGACGGGTGGGTAGAAGGGGAGAAAGTGAGCTACACATGGGAAAAAGGCAACGGCTCGAAAAATGAAGATGGCACCGGAAACGAGGGTGAAGACGAAGAGAAGGTGACGCTGGAAACACATAAGCGTATCTCCATTTCCAAGCTGCCTGCCTACTTGATCATCCATCTCAAGCGCTTTGAGTTCGACTTCGAGAAGATGCAGCAGATCAAGCTCCATGATCGCTTCGAATTCCCTACCGAGTTGGACATGTACCCGTATACCAAGGAAGGCCAACAAGAGAAGAGAAAGCAACCAGCTTCGTCCGCGGATGATGGACCAGCCAGCCACGATGTCCGTCTGAGTACGTCCTCCGATAGCGTAGACGATGGCAGGACAACGGCTCCCGAGTATTCGCGGTATGAGCTGGTGGGGACTGTCGTGCACCTTGGCACAGCTCACTCTGGACACTACTACTCGTTCTTGCGAGACCAGCAAGTGCCACGAGAAACGAACCAGTGGTACGAGTTTAACGACACGCTGGTGACTTCGTTTGATCCAGCTCATATTCCAGACGAGTGTTTTGGCGGTGAAGAAGCAACGCGTGCCCGTCATGGCTCAGTCAGTGCTGGGTCGTTAGAGGACGGTTCTCTCCCAGCCAAGATGAAGAACCGCAGCAGCTTCATGTTGTTTTACGCCCGAGTATCTCCCGAGCTGCATGTTGTCAAGGACGAAGATGCACCTTGCGTTGGCTTCGCTAGCGCTGTTCTTGTGGCGGCATTTTGCTCGAGATTGAAGAGACGAGCGTCAGCCCAGTTGGCACATTTGCGCACCATGGCTCTGGTGATTGCTCCAGAGCCAATCCGCCGGCTGATCGCCATGGAGAACCGCTTGTTCTGGCGGAAACGGTATCTGTACGAGACGCGATGCTTGAAGTTTACGTACAACCTACTGCGGTCTTGTCTCGTGGGGCTCGAAAACGCCAAGAGTATGGCTGTGATGCCGCGCTTCGAGCCCGTGGAAGTGCAGTTCGAGGCCTTGCAAGTGGCCACCAAGTTTATGTTTGGCACCTTGTGGCAAGGTGGCGACGTGAGCAAAGTGCTGGAGTGGCGCCTCATCCTCCAAGCGCTTTACCACTCTGACGTCGGCGGCTGTCGCTGGTTCCTGTCGACTATGGAGTCGAATGAGGCGCTACTTCTCGAACTGCTAGTGTTCAACGAGCACCGAGAAGTCCGTGAGTTGATGGCAAACGTGCTGTCAGAGGCGATTGTGACTACGTCGAATACGGAATTCGAGGAGGAAGCGGACGCGGAAGCGCAAGCTCTTTCCGTCGATGGGAAGAAGCAACTACCTGCGTCTTTCGAGTTCATGTTCTTCCTGATTCAACTGATGCCGGCATTGCTGGCGGTCCCTGTCCAGCACCATCGTCAGTACTTCCTCACGATGTACGACTTTGTGCAGACGGGTCGCAATGAAGGGTCTTTCCTCGTGGTGAACAGCGTTGTTGGCGCGATCGTAGCCTTACTAACGGGTCTCGGGAGTACACAGCCATTGCTTCAACTGCAGCTGAAGAAGCACAAGCCGAGGCAAATTCTCAAGCGCATCGATCTCAGCGTTACGATTCTGAAGCTGCTGTCCGTGCTCATTCGCTGCAGCTTACCTCCTGCGATGGACGTCAAGTCGGATGCCGAGCACTCGCTGGTTCTCCCGTCGAATATGGCGCAAGAGCATGTGGACCTCACACCGGCCGACCACGACGTGCTGCTCAACGAGCGCTTCATCACCCTGCTCACGCAGCGCGCGAATCACTACACGAAGGAAACGAAGCCGCTGGAGCAGATCGTGAGTCATCTGTGTTGGGAGAGTCGACGGGTTACAGCGGCGTTCGTGGACACGATCATGCATGGCATTGAAGTGGAGGATCACCACGATGTCAAGCCGTACTTCCGCACGCTGAACTCGCTCCTCAAGATCCGAGACTCGCTGGCTGTTGAGCGTCTTACCGATGGCCTCACCAAGCTGATTGCTTTGATGGCGTCGCAGCAGCGGTACTTTAAGGCAACAGAGACGTCACTCGACATGCTCGCGAGACTCGCCAAACGCCACAGCGGTGTGACGCAATGGCTGAGGGACAACCACCAGAGCTGCGTGTGGATGGAGAAATGGTTGGTGGCTCACCGCGGCGCTGAGGGGTGTCTGCAGCAACGCAAGACCGTTCTGGTGAAGCCCAACAGCACGTCATCTTGGGTAAACGTCAGCGTGGCGAGCTCGGGGCTTGTCAAGGCGATCGACCGGTCCATTGCAAAGCTGCTGCCGCGCATCCGCAGCATCTTAGACCCCCAAGCCGCCGTCGAGACCTTCTACGACAGCGACGACAACCCGCAGCGACTTGTCGGCAAGCGTGTGCGCGTGAAATGGGCCAAAGACAAGTGGTATGAGGGCTCTGTCCAGGAGTTCAACGAGGACACGTACGAGCATTTCGTGGCGTACGACGACGGCGACAAGCGGTCGTATCACATGTCCGAGAAGCTCTTTTACGTCGTGGATTTGACGCCGTCGCCCAAGCCTCGCAAGAAGAAGCACCAGCAATCTTGAGTGGCGGCCGTCTCTCAAGTGTAATTAGCCTAAATGCAAGGCAGCATGATAATGGCCACACGTCTTGTATGAACCTCGGAACTGACACGAGGCCTGAACCTCGTCCGCCCAGTAAACAGAGCCAAGCTGAGCGACGTCCCAAGTTGCAACGGCCTGCTGCTTGTCGGCGGAAATAGGCTTCAGCCTCGTGGGGAAGGACATGACACTTTGAGCTGTGCCGCCTGCTGCGTCATGACCATCAACCCGCCGAAATGTGCCGTGAGCATGGAGCAGCGGCTGGCAGCGCTGCGTCGCGACCAGGAGATCGACGGGCTGAGGGTCTACCTTATCAAGTACAACCTCTTCCCGCGCAACCGAGACCCGCACAACTCGCCCATTCGACTAGAGGAGCTCAAGGAACTCGTCAAGCACTGGAAACTGCATCGGCAGCGCGGATTCTGGCGCGATCATCCCGACAAAGACGACCTCGTTCGAGCCCTGCTCCAGCACATCAAGAGTGAGGCGGCCAACAAGAAACGGCGACAGGAGGCGCAGGACAAGTATCGCAGCAAGACGTTGAGTGGCGCGGAAGATGCAAGTCCAGGCAAGCTTCGAGACTTGACCACGTTCTTTGGGGGTGGCAACGCGAGCGCTGGAGGTGGAGAAGGAGGGCCGGATGGCGATACCGACCGAGAGCAAGCGGTGGCGATTGCCAAGAAGAGAAACTTCGGTGGAGATTTGTTCTACCAGCGTGGTGACTACGACGAGGGGCTCATCTACTTGTCTCGCATCGACAAGTCTCGCTTTCAATCGGAAAGTCACAACCCGTGCCAAGATCTCCTGACGGCGTCAGCGTCCACGCCAACGCCACTCAATCGTCTCCTTCTTGGGTCTCCTGATCCTACTAGCAAGCACAAGGGTGCAGGCATAGCGACAGCCAACGAAAAGGAAGCCGAGCGAGAGGCCAACCAGATGCTGACAGTGACGCTGTCGCCCATACTCCCCGGTCCAGTGAATCCGACGCTTTTGACCAAGGACATGAAGCTCAAGTCTGTCGAGGGACTCTACAGCATTTCGTGCCACAAGGGCTACGAAGCCCAGCTACTGCGCGAAGGTGCACTGACCACTCTGTCGAGCGTGCTGAAACAGGATGAACCAGCTATCCGGCTGTATGCTGCCGCAGCGATCCTGAACCTTACTCACTATGTTCCCGTCCCGCTCTCCCCACTGGCTACGCCCATGAAAAAGGCGCACACTCAGTCTTCGTCGCCTTCTCTGCTAGCATTGGCACCGCCGCAAGCTACGAGAGATCTGTACGCGAAAATGATGGACGAGAGTGTGATCGCAGCACTGCTGGATCTCGCCCATACCCAGCATCCGACGGTCAAAGCGTTGTGTGCTCGTGCGCTGTTACGCTTCACCATTGACGAGACGCACCACTTCGCCATGGTGCATGAAGGTGTCGTGGCTGCGCTTTCACAGATCATGTCGACCGTGACTTCGACCGTGTCCTCGCCTCTCGCTGCGCCGAATGACGTCAAGCTGCTCTGCGTACTGGCGCTCGTCAACTTGTCCGGCGTTCCTCGTGCTGTAACGTGCGATGCTCTGTTGAGCACGATAGCTGTGTTGGCCAGGCACGGGGATACTGCGACGCGAAAGATCTGTGCTCAAGCGCTGCTGAACCTCTCAATTCTCCCTACCACTCGCGGAGTAGTGGTGGATGAAGGAGCACTAGTCGCTCTCGAAGTGTTGGCGACAGTAGCGACGAAGCCGCTGCAGCTCACGCTCTTGGATACGATAACGTGCACTCTGTGCAACTTGGCCGCCGTCAAGACCAACCAGGACGCTCTGACGAAGAACAGCGCGCTCAATATTTTATCAGACGTCCTTGCTGACGTTGGCTCCGAGCTTTGGCGGTTGCAGGGTTCCACTCGAGCTGACGCAGACAGCGCCGAAGGGGAGGATGCTGTGATCTCTCTTCTTTGCACTATCCGCAAGAACTGCGTGAACGCCATCGCGATGCTCTGCTGCAACCCGCGGCTTCAAGTTCGCATACGAAATGCTGGTTTTATTCCCAAGCTTTTGAGCATTCTTCGGCGTGAAGGAGACGACGACCAGGGCGATAATTCCAGCGACGACGATGATCAGCCTTCTTCGAAGGAGGATGGTCTTCGAGCGCCAAGTGCGTTGGGCTCTCGAGGCTCGAGTATTGACCCTGAGACCGAGAAGTTTGTTGTGGTGGCACTTGCACACCTGGCTATGGACGACCGATGTCGCCCCACTCTCGTTCAAGACGGAGCCGTTCCCATTTTTCTCGGCTTGTTGCATGCTCCAGACGTGGCCGCGTCTGCGAGTTCTCAAGCGCTGCGCCAGAATGAAGGCAGTACAGAAATCCCGGAGGACAAACGGGTTGCTGCTTTGCTGCTTAAGCTGGACTGTGTGACGGCGTTGAGTAACCTGCTGCTCCATCCCGCTAACTTCCAGGCATTGGTTGACGCGGGTGTCGTTCCTGCATTCCTGGACCTCATTCGTAATGACGACCCAACGGCATCTGACGCTAACCACAGCAGCAAGGAAATCCAGAAAGCCTGTGTCTACGCGATGCTGGGTCTAGCTAAGGATCCGGGAATGAAAACGCGCTTGGCGGAAGCTACTCCGAAGCGCTTCGATGGGAAGGAAACGAGCGAACAAGTTGGTGCGATCCCGACGATGCTTGCGTTCGCGTCGAGAAACGTGGGCAACGCTGAACTCTGTGGGGTTTGCATCAGCTTCTTGCAGCACTTATCATCTCGAGCGGAGAATCACGAACTGCTTTACTACGAGGGAGCCGTCGGGCTTCTTGTGCGTGTGCTACAGAAATCAAGCTCAGCGGAAGCTCCGGCCACGATATACGCGCTGTGGTTGGACTGCTTAGCAACGCTTTCCCACCTCGCCTCTCACCAAGTCAGACGCGCCTCACTTGTTGACGATGGCGTCCTTGAAGCGATTCAGCACTTCTTGACAGTCTCTGCTGCCGATCAGCGACCGCGCGATGCGCTCACGGACCGAAGTATTATCAAGGCTCAGTACGCTGCGTCTCAACTCGTCTACAAGCTACATGATCTGTGCGGCGGAAGCTCTGCTTCGCCAGGTTCTGCGTCTGGCTCTGTTGATGCCCCCGCCTTCTTCGCGTGTTTGCTGCTTCTGGCGACTCAATCAGCATCCAAGAACTCGCGGCTGTCGAAGTCGACGGTAGCTCTGCAGCAACGAACTGCGCGACGGACTGCACTTACAATTGCCAAGGTGGCGCTGGCAGTGCCGCAAGGTCCGAGGCTATTGGCGGGGCACGCGGACATCCCACCCGCTCTCAACATGGTCATGCGGACAGGTATACACGAAGCTCAGGTGTGTGCAGCCATAGCGCTATGTAACCTGGCAGCCGAGAGACCAACTCCTGCAAAGGGCAAACCCCTGCCGCGCGTGTGGCGCGATGCGACAGTTGACGACTTCATTGTCATCACGCTCTTGCGCGTCAACAGCCCCCAGACGAAGGGGATCTGCGCCAAGGCGCTGTTCAATCTGCTTACACATGACGACACGCGCGACCAGCTCATGAAGGATGGAGTGCTGTATGCGCTGCTCAAGCTCGCTCGACTGGAAAGCGATTCCATCCGTGACTTGGCGCTACGTGCTCTGTACAACATCTCTCTCGACCCCAACAAGACGGCGCAGCTGCTGGATATGGAGCTCGTGCGGATCCTCGCCAAAATGTACCAAGCCGACCTGAACAAGCCCATGAAGCGGCTGATGGTCGGAATCTTCAGTAATCTTTCTAGCGCGTCCTGTGCTCTCGGCAGCAATACAACTGCCAACGAAGCCGTGGGCAATCAAGACGACAGGGTTCTGGCGACTAGTGCAAAGAACGTTGAGCTGCAAATGCTTGAGGAGGGTGCGCTGGGTGTCCTCAAGAACCTGGCGAAAGTGCGAGATCCCGAGATGAAGTTGTACGTGGCCAATGTGCTCTATAACCTGTCGTGTGCTGCAGACGCACGCGTCGCCGAACTCCTTGTGCACGACGAGAGCAACCTGTTAGGAATTCTGGTGGCGGAACTCAAGTCGGAAAGCAGAGACGTGCGAAAGTACGCGGCCAAGACCCTTGCGAACCTCAGCGCGTCTTCCGTCGCTGTCCAAGTTATGACGAGCGATGCTGCTTCGGGTATCGTGAGTGTCATCAACGATGCCATGAAAGGAGGCAAGGCCAAGACTGGATCTACGCCTTCCCCATCGGTCTGTGTCGAGTCCAACTGCGCCTGTGTATTCGCTCTGCGCAACCTTTTCTCGCTAGAAATGAACCAGCGCAAGTTTATCGCTTGCAACGGGCTGCCGACCTTGGCGGCGCTACTCACAAGTCCAGCGATGGCTGCCGAGGCGCCAACGTTGCGCGTGGCGACCGATATGATTTGCTCGCTTGCGAAACTCAAGCCCGGGAGCAGTCCCATCAACGCTGGTGACGTGTCTTACGAAGAGCGGCTGGTGAAGGACGGGATTGTTCGGGCGCTAGTGGCGATTGCGAAAGGCGCAATGGACGGATCGACTAGCCGGGCTGAAGAGAATGCGGCCTGTATGAACATTGTCACGTCTTTGAGCAGCTTGTCCATACACTCGCGATGCCACGACGGTATGTTGCGTGATGGAGCTTTGGATGCGCTCGCACTGTTGTGTGCGACCAACGCCGGAGACGCACGCGCTCCTTTTAAAGGCCTTCTCGGTGTACGTGGAGAAACCTTTGCACTTCATTGCATGGTGGTGATCCGCAACTTGTCTCGGCAAGAGCTACCACCACCGTCGTCACCGTCGGGACCGCCGTCGATGGACAGTGATACTGGAAGTGAGGTGGGTCGGGGAACTACAAGCAAGGCGGAGGACGTACGCAGCCAGCGGCTGAGTTCTCAACCGGCTCTGGTCCCTATCGTGTTGACGCTATCTCAGTCCACAAGCCCCTTGACGCATGAGCACGTCGTGGTGACCCTGTTCAATTTGGCGCGATTAAAGCGCAGCAAGCGACAGCTTATCAAGAACGATGCGGTCAAAGTGCTTCTGCGGCTCGGAACGAATGCCGTCTTGCCGTTTAAGCGCTACGTGTGTTCTCTGGCGTTGCAAGCGCTATCTGCTCAATCGCCACCGCCGGTTCCTGCGCAGCCGACGACTAGTTCCGATGCTGCAGTGGCTACAGCAGCAGCGGCCTCCAATGCTGCTGATTGGGACGAACCGCACGTCGACAAAGTGGTTCAGGAAGGCATTGTGGCCGCCATAGCGGCTCTCGCTGATTCCAGCCAGCACGATCTTCTTGCTAGCGTGTCGACGAACCTGTACGCCGTTGCCAATCCGCCCCAAGCAGCCGCCGAGTCAGTGAACCTGTTGCGGACAAGAAACCGAGCGATCGAGCACCGTGGCACGCCACCAGATTGGGGCAAAGTTCTGATTACCGACTTGGCCTCGTGGCCCGAGATTGAGCTTGGTACCAGCAGAACGACAGCAATTCGCGTGGATAGTGGATTAGCCCTCGGATCGTTGTCTCCTGGGCTGCAAGAGGAAGAACAGGGCGAGGATTCGTACTCGGACGCAAGCGATGACGAGAGTGCAAGCCGTCGAAAAGGTTCTCAGCAGGGTAAATCAAGCGGAAAGCTGCTGGGTCCAAGTTCGTTATCACCAAAAAAACACTCGCAGTCAGGGCAGAGCTCATCGCTAGCTCCGCCACGAACATGCAGCTCGGAAGCCGTACTGGGTTGGTTCCAACTGCTGGCTGACCCGAAACCGGAGAAGGTGCGTGTGAACGTGGACTACGAGCTTGCAGGTCGGCGAGCCGTCACACCGACACCTGCGAGCAGTACCATTAGTGACGAGCTGCCGAAACTTCGCCCTGAGACGGCCCCGGAAGGATCAACAGACGAAGCGACGAGAATTGGTGGAAAGCTGAATGCTGGTGGGCTGTCCACCCTAACTCAGGCCCGCCAAGACGTTGCGGCGAGCAGTACTGCTTCAACTTACCGGCGCTTGACCAGCAACGGGGTTCACCGAGGCACAACGGGAGACACTAGTGCAAGTCCGCTCAAGTCTCCGGTCAAGCGTCGCTCGCACCAGCTGGAGCCGCTTTCCACCTTAAATTGAATTTGCCCTTGTATTATTACCAATTCCAAGTCAAATCGCAATCAGAAAAATAAATATTGTGCAAACGTCAAATCTGGAGAAGTAACGCTAACTGATCTACTGGATTCTCTAGAGGAAGAGCAGCCATCCTTGATGGACACACAGCGCCGCTTATCAGGTGTTCTCGTCAAGTACACGGAAGCGGAGTCCAACAAACCCTGATGAAGAACCCCGTCACTGTCATGGATCCATTTTACGTGCTCCCGGAGAAGCTCCTGGCAGCGTGTATGCAGGTTCTGTGTAACGGGCCACCTCAAAGAGTGTGTGCCATTACAGAGGGATTGACGAGGCGTCAATCCCATTGGACCAAAAGGTCCCGTCCGCATTAAGTGCGGACTTACGTAGGTTACATAAGTCTAAATGGGGTACAAAGTACCCGTTACTCTCTGAGCCAACCATTG
>KV733549.1:0-20481 GCA_000500225.2 Phytophthora pinifolia
CAGATCCTCCTGAACCTTCGCTCATCGCCGAGGCCTGGAGCGCCGATACGGAGGCGGCCTGCGACCAAATTCAAGTCCACGGCTTGGAGCTCGTTGCCTTGCCTGGGCGCTTCGTTTGGGGTCTTGCTCTGGGCGTTCTTCGCTGGAGTACGCACACGCCAGCGCTTCATCTGTGGGGCTGGCCTCGCCGAGGTGAAGAAACGCACGGGCCCAGTCAAGCACAGCCCATTGTCTACCCTCGTATCTTCGAGCATATGCAATTCCTCGCCAACAACTTCGACGAGCTCAAGACGCAGCAGCGTTTAGCACTAGTCGATCTGCAGGGGAGATTTTCCCGTCTTGAGCAGCAGCTGGAACGTCTTCAGCCACAGGCGTCGCGGTGGGTTCTGCTAGAAGCCTTCAAGTTGAAGGGACGACTGACGTTCACCTGGTTCTGTGCTGGCCAGGCCTGCGGAGGTGTCGACGATCGAGCAGGGTACTGCTCATGAAGACGAAGATGCTGAGGCGTAGACCAATACATGAGGAGGGTTGGCCAACATTCAAGAGACGCAAAAAGCTCCCGTTCACCTCTTGATTCAACGCTCTCTTACTGCAAGGCACTCGACTATCCTCGCCTGTTGTTGTCAGAGACCTGCTCATGCAGTGAGCCCACCCATCGCATTGCTGCGACCATCGCTCGCTTCCAGTGCCCCAGGAAGGTGCTCACTGCAAGCAATCGATCCACTTTGGCAATCCGTTACTTCGGAATCGTGCCATGGGGGACTCCACGGGTATCGCTGTCACTGCGAGGGTGTACCCCGTGAACGCCGGCACCGCCAAAAACGCGCACATCAAGAGACTGCAGCAGTACGATGCCATGCGCTCGAGGACCCCGACGGGTTCTAGGGGGACCTGGCCAGACTGAACCTGCTCTGGTTCCGCGACTTCGATGAGACAGTCATGGATAGCGTGGCCAAGGGCGACATGGTCTGCAACGTGAGCGTCAACTGCATTGACCGCCATGTCAAGACACATCATCTTGGAGACCGATGAGAGCTCGTATGCCGAGCTGCTGGCCGAGACGTGCCGTATCACCAACGCCATGAAGCACGCCGGCGTGCAGAAGGGAGACACGGTCGCCATGTACATGCCCATGGTCCCCGAGACCGTCTTCGTCATGCTCGTGTGCACCCGAATCGGGGCCGTGCACAACATGATCTTCGCCGGTTTGTCGGTCGAGGCGCTCCGCAGTGCATCACTGCCGACAAAAGTCGACGCGGTGGACACACGCTGCCTCTCAAGAGAACGGTGGACTCTACGCTCCAGGGCCTCGACTTCATCCGCAACGTCATCGTGTTCAAACGCACGCACAATGCGAGCAGTCGGGATGCACCCTGGAATTGACGTCGAGAGCTGTCTCGCAATGCCCCGCGGAGTTCATGAACGCAGAGGACCTCATGTTCATCTTGTACACTTCCGGGTCCACCGGCACACCCAAGGATGTACCTGGACCATGGACGCTACTGGGACCTGGTGCAGCGCCACAAGGTGACGCAGTTCTACAGGGCCGCCACCGCCATCCGCGCGCTGATGGCCCGAGGCGGCAACATCACGACCTCTCCAGCTTGAGAGTCCTCAGCAGCGTCGGCGAGCCGACCAACCCGGGGGTGTGCGCGGAGATCCAAGACAATGGCGTAGAGGGGCAGCTGTGCATCTGCTCGCCGTGGCCAGGCACGGTGTACGGTGTCCACAACCTCCCACAAAGGCCTGTAATTCACGGGCGATGGCTGTCGAACGGCTACTACTTCATCACGGGCCGCACCGACGATGTGCTCTGTACCGCATCAGCACCACCGATCTTGAGAGCACGCTTATCGGCCACGAAGCAGCGGCAGAGGCGGCTGTGGTCGGTATTCCGCACCGCATCAAGGGAGAAGGCATTTGCTGCTACGTCACGTTCATGGACGGCTTGGAGTCCACGCCGCAGCTGGAGAAGGAGCTCGCGATGGATCCGCTCCAAGATCGGAGCTTTTGCCACGCCCGACCTGTTCGTCGTGGTGCCTCAACTGCCCCCGCCGCATTCTCCGTAAGGCGAAGAGGACTCACTGAACGATCTGTCCACACTCCGGACAGCCAAGTTGCATACTTAAGTAGTCAATTTCATCCAAAATCCCCTGATCACGGTACTGTCTCGAAAAATCACCTCCCGGTAATTTAAAGTCATACAGTATTCAGTTCAGACCGTAATGAGAAGGAGCGCACTGCTGCTGCCGCTGCTCGTCGCGGCGGCGCACGGCATGAAGCAGTCGTGGGACTTCGAGGGCGAGGACCGGTCACACTTCCTCATCGAGCGCTTCGGCTTTGGGCCCGCTGGGCGCATGGACATTCGCGTGCGCGACGTGGAGATCACGGCTCCAGACGAGAACGACAACGTGCAGGCGGGGCTGCTCTTCGTGCATGTACGGCATTATCGTCCGATGACGCGGCTGTTGACTTGACTAATGTATGGGGGGTGGATATGACACGATCACAGCAAGACGAGTTATGGGAGACTGTGGCGCTACTGGACGACGCCGTGGGCAGCGGAGACCCGGAGGACCCCATCGCAGCACAGAAGAGCGCAGAGCACCAAGAGAAGTGCGCGCTGCAGCTGCGCCGAGCCAGTCAGTGGGTGGACCTCACGGACGCCCACACGTGGAACGTGAGCCGTGGCGCTGGCCAAGTGACGCTCGAAGGACGACAAGGAGGCGGTCATAACGGGCCCCTCAACGTCGGCTTCTACTACATGTTCTTCGCGCAATGCACGCCAGGCGTCGAGGTATCGTTCCACATGGACGCCATGTTCAAGAACGGCGCCAGGGACTTCCTCTCGGCGGGCGACTCGCCTCTGCCCCTTGTGTACTTGACCACGAGTGTGCTGTTCCTGGGCGCCGCGGGGGCCTGGGCGCGCTGCTTGATGGTCCATATGGACCACGTCCAGCGCGTGCACTGGCTCATGGCGCTGCTGGTGGGCGTCAAGACGCTGGCGCTGTTCGCGGAGGCCATGCGCGCGTACTACATGAAGCAGAACGGCGACACGCTCACGGCGTGGACGGCTGTGACGTACACCTTCCTGAGCCTCAAGGGCGGGCTGCTCTTCTCGGTCCTCATGCTCATCGGCACGGGCTGGTCGCTCTTGAAGCCGCATCTGTCGCCGAGGGACAAGTCGGTGCTGTCGCTCGTGCTGGGGCTGCAGGTTGTGAGCAACCTCGCCATGATCCTGGAGGCCGAGGCCTCGGTCGGTACCCGCGCGTGGGTGAGCTGGCGAGACGTCCTCCTGCTGGCGGACGTGGCGTGCTGTGCCGCTGTAGTGTTCCCTATTGTCTGGTCCATTCGCCAGCTGCGCGTTGCGGCGGCGACAGACGGCAAGGCCTTCATGAACCTCCAGAAGCTCACGCAGTTCCGAGCGTTCTACCTGCTCGTCATCGGCTACATTTACGTGACGCGGCTAGTGCTGCAGCTGCTGCAGGCCGGCCTGCCTTATGACGCGACGTGGGTCGCTGCGGCCGTGAACGAGCTGGCGGTCTTGGGCTTCTTCTCCGTCACAGGCTACCGCTTCCGTCCGCTGCCGCGGAATCCGTACCTGGAAGTGCCCATGCACGAAGACGACCTCGACGAGTTCGCGCTGGACGACGACGACGACCTGGACTTCGGCACCATTCAGCGCGCCGACATTCGCAAGTTCGCGTACGGGGCACCAGTTCAATCCAAGGCAAGCTACGCAGTCAAGAGCGAGGCGACCGACTCGACCCCGGAACGCACCCGGTACGCCAAGAAGCGAAGTGGCAGCTTCGACAGCGACCTGTAGAACGTAGAGGACGCCATAGAATAGAGCTGCAGTCTCGCTTTGTCAATGCTCGAGCAGGCCGAGCGACGGTGCTCCGATGGCGAAGGCTAGCTGGTGTTGGAGCTTGGCGAACCGCGACTCGGAGATGACGGTGATCTACAGCCAGAAGAAACGGGAGTGAGCCAGTGAGAACTCGAGATCCAACAAGAGACTTACATATCCATTGCCGATCTGGACGCGCTGCCACTGCGCTTCACCAGGTGTCGGGCTCGGCAGCTCAGCGGGATACGTCACGTCGACCAGGGACGCGTCTCGAGCAGGCATCACCTTCACGACGATCCCCACCAGCGTCGGAACTTCGACTGCACTCGGGTCTTCGCCAGTGCGGCGAGATGCGATAAGTTGAACGAGCTTCTGGTCCATTACGAGCAACTGGACACGATTTCCTACGGCGGGCAGTGACCCGACCCTCGTGAGAGCTGTAGGCAGCACTTGAAGCAGGTGAAGAGGTGCTCCGTCTCGGGGGACAGTCATCCACTTGTCCTTCGTGAGCGGTTCCCCATGCACGTGAATCAACAGTTCAATGTCTCCGAGGCCCCCAGACTTGGCGTCACGAGTCTCCTCAACGCGAGCCAGATACCAGATGCGTCTCCACGGCAGCCACACGAAACAACCAACAGCAAATGGCGTCGCTGGACTAGTCATGGTCGCCGAAAGTGAATCACCGAAGTGGTTAAGCCTTTTGTGAGTTTGGAATCGTTGCGCTTGGATAAGATCTTGCGGTTGATCGGTAAGACTTGACACAACTCTGGAAGAGCATGCTGCATTTACGGCACTCTCATAGAAGCACAGTAAGAACATACATCAACCCTGTACAAACTAATAAATCTGCGTTTGGAAGTGATAGTGAACATGTTCCTCAGCACTGGACGCTAGTTCTCGAACGCCCACGAGTTCTTCTCCAGGTAGTCCTGGATGGCAGCGCGCAGTCCCGTATTGGGCCGCAGCATATCTAGCGTAAGACGCTTGCGCGTGAGCGGGTCTATGGCTCCATTGCGGTGCAGGTGTTCCTCCAGACAGCGCCGCTCGTACGAGACGCCGTTGGGCGTCGTCACAGGGTCTCGCATGACCTCCATACTAATGGGGCACATGAAGTAGTCCGGCACTTCGCCAGGGTGCATGCTCTTCTCGTAGAACGCGGCCATATGCTCCACATAAGCCATGAGCGCGTCGGCCTCTTCAGCCCCCGAGTGCGTGCTGTCTCCCAACAGCTCAGCCGTCTGGCTATTGCCAAAGAGCTGCAATAGCTGCTTCTGCACCTCCTCATGGCGCACGAGGCGCTGCTTCTGCTCGTGATGCCATCGATTCTTCATCACACGCCGCAACTCCGTAATAATGTCTTCCCGGAAGCTCTGCGCCTTGTTCGTCTTCTCGGCGGAGCTCAGCGCTTTCTGCAGCGCCTCCACGGCCGCATCGAAGTTCAGCAGGTGCATGAGACTGGTGCCCAGCATGTAGCTCGCCTTGGCGTTCAATACGTCGTGCTTGAGCGCCGCCTCGCAGTCAAAGCGGCAGTTCTCCCACCGTTCCAGCTTGGATTGGCACAGCGCGCGGTTCGAGTAGTACGTGGAGCGGCCGGGCGCCAGCACGATGGCCTCTGTGTACATGTCGATGGCCGCCAGGAACTTGCCCTTGGCGAAGCACGCGTTGCCGCGCAGCTTGAGCTGCTCCGCGCGGTCCTCAGTCGCCATGAAAGAATATGCAGACGCACCTAAGTGAACCAGTGCATACGGAATCGCACTTAACGGCGGACCTCAGAGCCACCGGGCCTTGTTTTGCGCGGCAAGACATGCTTCATGGAAAACTGTCCACGCGCTTGAGAGTGATGAAGCCCATCGTGGGCACCTACGGAGTGGGGACGGGATCAAGCCCTTCCACCCACCGCCGCTACTAACGGCTTGAGTGTGCAGGTACGCTGGACCATGATCTGGCCCCCACCGCATCGGCCAGTCTCCGGGCCCTCCAAAAAGCCGACCGAGGCTTAGCTGCCTTGGGGGGGGTCCGGGAGATCAGTTGCCGCAGTGCCGCCGCCCTGTTTGTGGTGGTGACGCTGGCAGGGCTTGTGCCCGACCACAGACAGTCTGTTGTTGTTGCAGGCCCTGCTTCGGCCTGCTCCACCTTTTTCCTCCCCATCCACTGGCGTCATACGGCTCTGCGACTGCTCTGCTGCCACCACGCCAGCGAAGGTCAGTAGCGCGCGTTGAATTGCCTCCATCCCCGTGTACAGCCTGTTTCCTACAGGTTTCTGATGTGCGAAGCGAATGGAGAAGACAGTGCCAAGCTGCAGAGTCCGACAGCTCTCTTGATCCTGTCGCCGCCAGCGGTGTCCCAGCCACGGAGCCTCGACATGTGCAGTGCGCCACCTCATTCGCGTTCGGCCTCGAAACGCTTGACGCTGCGGGCCGCGGCTGCTCGCGGATAAATGCGCTGTCGCCACTCGAATCAGCGTTGAGAGCGTTGCGGGTGGATGGATGGAGCTCCTCGCCACTAACTGACTGGGTCGGAGCGTCAATGCCATCAAGCTCGACTCCGGTTCTCCGGGTAACGCCGCACCGTTTGGTCCGAAACGGCGAGCTTAGTCCGTAACGTAAATGATAAGCTCTGGTGCACGGATTGGCCTTCGAAGCGGCGCGACTTCAACTTGCGCCCCGTTTCTGGCGTCACGCGCCTCCCCATTGGCCGGCGAAACGGCGCCGTCATCGCGTTGCAGTGCAAGTTGCAGGCGCGGTTGCTGGTGCTGAAAGTGATAGAGAGCTCCTCAACGCTCCAAGCTCGGTGGAAGGGCCAAGAGGGTTTGTGCGCCATCTCAAGACTAAGGTGCGGGTGCCCTTCGCCGCCGTCGCATGTCGTTTTGGTGTGTGTTTTTTTACTATTACTTTAGACGACGTTAGCTGAGCGAGGCTCGAACTCGCTGCGCGGAGCTCTTGCTGATGCGGAGACCGTGGGTGCAGCACCGGAGCATGTGGCTCCGCGTTCCAGTGCTCGAAGAGGACTGATCTGTGATCCCGAGGAGCTGAGCGGCAGACACGCCTCGCACGTGGCTTGCAGTCCAGTGCACCTTCCAGCGAGGCCAGAGAAGATGGTTCAGCGTGTTTTCGACGAACCCAGGGCGAAGCGCTCCGGTCCACCTGGGCCCTATAAGTCTCCGTTACCAGGGATGATTCCTGCCGCGTGGTTGTCAGCGCGGAGCGTTCGGTTTGGAGCCGGCCATTGGAGTCGTGGGTTAACCCGAACAACAAGCGCTGCTTGTGCAGAGGTATACATGTCGTGGCTTTCATGCTGCCACCATTTGGGATGGGCTGCTAGCCCTCGCTTTGCTGCGGCTTCCACCAGCATCATGGCGCAATTCCCAAGGGTGCAAGCACTTGCCCTTCGCTTCATTCCGCCGGGCGAAGCGCAACTCGCACTTGACTTCAGCGAACGGAGAAATTGCTGGCAGCCGCAAAGCTCGCCGACATTTCAGTGAGAGCTCAGATTCTCGGGCTCGGGCTCAGTGCCAGTGGCCGTGGCTGGACGCGAGGTTGCTCTCATCAACTTTGATCGCACAATCGAGCGCTCGACAGAATGGCAAGACGCTGGCCGTTATGCAAAAGGAACGATAACCGCCAGTAAAGAAATGTCGTGCTTCGACTCGACTTCAGAGGCTCGGACGATCACTTCCAATTTAACTGTCTCGGTCCAAAGCAGCCCAGCTTCCAAGCAGTAGCTCTTCAGCCTCAGCACCGCTTAGCGCTTAGCATTCCAGCTCTGCAGCCGCAGCCGATGTCTCACTACACGCCCGCCGACTGGAGATCCGGCTCGCCCGAGGACGAGTACGCCTTCATGCTCTTCCACCAAGATGCACGGGCCTACCAGCAACAGTCACAGTCACAGCAGGTAGCCTACGCCTCCGCAAACCCCGCCAACCAGGCGCTCAGCGACGAGGAAATTCTGGACGAGATCTTCCAGGAGATCATGTCCCCGGGCCCGCAGGACGAGGAGATGGCCAGCTCTGCCCCCCTCTTCACGCCCACCTCGGCGCTGGCGACTTCCACCACCACCTCGGCCCCCTCCACACCACAGCTCACCAGTACGCTGCGCCGCGGCAGCATCCCGTCGGCGTCACTAGGATCCATCTCGCCCAACATGGCCGCAGCCCTGCGCGTGCCCACCTTCCCCATTAGCGGAGCTGCCCGCAACACAGCCTTCTTCCCCATGCTCAACGACCCCAAGGTCCGCGTTAACACAGGTCTCGCCGGCTTTGGCCCGCACACCTCCATGCTCTTCACGTCGCCGACGGCGGCCAGTCGTCGCAGCTACCGACGCACGAGCCGGCCGACGCGTCTGCAGAAGAAGAAGCCCGCGTCACGGATTTGCCGCATGCCCGGCTGCACCAAGGGCATTCGCTCGCGCGGACTGTGCAAGGCCCACGGCGGAGGCCGCCGGTGTACGACGCCCGGCTGCGAGATCAGTGACCAGGGCGGAGGCCACTGCATTGCGCACGGCGGAGGCCGCCGCTGCTCCGTCTCGGGCTGCCAGAAGTCGGCGCAGTCCAAGGGTCTGTGCAAGCTGCACGGCGGCGCTCGACTGTGCCGCCTGCCCGAGTGCAACAAGAACGGCCAGATCAAGGGGCTGTGCCGCCTGCACTACAGCCTCACGATGGCCACAAAGAACCCAGCAGCCTCGAGGTCGGCAGCGGCAGCCACAACAGTGCCGGTGATGCCCGTCGGCCTGAAGCTCGAGCCCCCAGCCGGCCGAAGCCCGTGCGACTTCGAGTTGCGGGTTTAAGCACCTCCCATAGAAAATGAACATACAAATGATCCGAAGCTGTAAATACTCCCAGCTCCAAATGAATAAATACACATCGATGGCTCGATAAGAAGCATCACCAAGGAATGAGGCCAGGTGCATAGGGACATTCTCCAGTCGAAAGAGCAAACGAACAGCAACGAAGGGAGACGAAGAAGTTAGACCGGCAACGCTCGACATGAGGACGCTTTCAACCCTGCAGCATGAGCTAAGCGTATGTTGAAGTCGCCAGCCCCAACCAGTGCTTCGCATTCATGGCGCCGTGCTTAGGGACTGCTTTCGTTCCCAGAGGCCTGTCCTAGCTTGGTACAACGCGTGTTTGCATGGAGAAAAAAAGGAGAAGCTTCGCTTGTGTCTTGAGCTCCCCGAGGTCGAAGTTTGTGAACGAGACAACTACAAACCACAGCATTAAAAGTAAATCCATGCGGCATCGATGTATGCGGCACTCTAAATCATTCTGAAACTCGGCTGGGGATCACACATCAGTGTCTTCTTCGAACACTCGAACGCGGAGCCACAGGCTCCGGTGCTGCACCGCCAGCAGCAGAGGCAAGAGCTAAAGTCGCCAAAAGTACATGTAGTGCGATCCACACGAAAACGACATGCGACGGCGGCGAAGCGCACCCGCACCTAAGTCTCAGGATGGCGCACAAACTCTTTTCGCCCTTCCACCGAGCTTGGAGCGTTGAGGATCAGCACCAGCAACCTTGGGCAAGCGCTGCAACCCGCCAGCCAGCGTGACGCCAGAAACGGGGCGCAAGTTGAAGTCGCGCCGCTTCGACGGCCAATCCGTGCACCAGATCCTATCATTTACGTTACCGACTAAGCTCGCCGTTTCGGACCAAACGGCGCGGCGTTACCCGATGAGCACAACAGCGCTGCGACCGAGAACTGACCCCGTCAGTTAGTGGCGATGAGCTCCATCCATCCACCCGCAACGCTCTCAACGCTGATTCGAGTGGCGACAGCGCATTTATCCGCGAGCAGCCGCGGCCCGCAGCGTCAAGCGTTTCGAGGCCGAACGCGAATGAGGTGGCGCACTGCACATGTCGAGGCTCCGTGGTTGGGACACCGCTGGCGGCGACAGGATCAAGAGACCTGTCGGACTCTGCAGCTTGGCACTGTCTTCTCCTTTCGCTTCGCACATCAGAAACCTGTAGGAAACAGGCTGTACACGGGGATGGAGGCACTCTCAACGCGCGCTTCTGACCTGTGGTGGCAGCAGAGCGGGAAACAGACGAGGAAAAGGTGGCAGGCCTGCAACAGCAACAGACTGTCTGTCCTCCCCGCTGCCGCAGCGTCACCACCACAAGCGAAGGGTTTGACTTCGACACGGCAGCTCAGGTCTTCTTACAGCGACAAACCACCTTGTCCTTATGCGTCACGAGGACCAACTTGACTCCTTAAAAATAGTGTATCGGGACCACGCTCACTGCCGAACGAGAAGGATGACACGGGCACCAGCTTGGAACTCTTGCAACCGGGTACTGGACGAGCGCTGGCATGAGTCCCAGTGGCAGGCGCATCGCGACCGTGTCGAGCTCATCCAGTCCGCCAGCTCGGTCTCTGTCGAGGCCTTTTCCTCGGCGCTTGCAGCCTCGGCGCAGCCCCCGCGCATCCACACAAGTCGCGCCCACTGGAACAGCTCGAGCACACTCAAGCTCGTTTCCAGGTCAAAGTCGCCGGCGGCAAAGGCTCGGCAAAAGCAGATTGACCGCGACAACCTCCTTTTGATCAAGAAGATCATTGCGCTGGATAATGCCAAGGCGACCCCGCGCAGCGGCACCAACAAGAAGCGAGCCATCCAACCCAAAGCCACAGTGCGTGCCGCCGCTCGAAGTCATGACAAAAACACTATCGTGGTGCCTAAACCTGCACATTCGAGTCACGAGTGTATGCATCCCCTCCCTGACGTCCCTCAGTCGGCAGCGAGTCATGCGCTCTACACACGAGGTGCCGCTACCATGAAGAACAACTTTGTCGAGTACAACTCGCCCACCATGCTGCACGCGTCGAGCGCGCCGTCGGCCGCCGCACGCGTCCGATCTCGAGCTCAGTCCAAGATTCTGGATGAGAACCGGAACATCCTGCGTCGCATCCTCACTGCTCGCACCACCGTCGATCGCTCGGCGTTGGAGCGCCATGAAGAGAAGCACAACAAGCTGCGCGCCATCATGTCACGTCACCATTCAACATCCAAACTGCCACAACAACAGTCTCAACCTCATCTGCTACAAACGTCACGCAGTCAAGGCAATTTGCCACGAAATGTGAGTGACGATGCCGAACTCGTTGATACGCTGCAGGCAAAGCGCCGGCCTCGCTCGGCATCGCAATTCTCGTCCAGAGCTCGACCTCTTCATTCTGCACGAAAAAGTGTCAGCAGCGAGTCGCTCGTCGGTCGGATGCGAAAACTGACAATCGAAAACCAGCTCTGATTTGCCACTATTTTCCACGTGGCAAAACGAGCCTAAACGCAATTCCCATGCATTTTTCTTCTTCTTATTGCTGTTCTACTTTGCCTTTTCACCATCCCAGACTGGCAATGTGTTACTAGTACTTTTCCACTCACGCATCACAGCTCGACGCCGCCCTCCCAGTCGCTTGGGCGCATGCGCTGGAACGTCAGTCGGATCGGCGTCTGCGCTGTCAGTTTGGCAAAGAACTTGGTCAACACCGCGCCCGATCCTTCCAGCCCGAGGTCCGAGATGTAGGCGTCGCCAACTCGAACCAGCACGTCGCCCACGCGCACGTCATGGAAGCTCTTGCACGTGCTGCGCTCCGTGTTCAGCAGCATTCGCAAGAAGAGCTGCGGCTCCTGGTTCCGGTCGTCGAACTCGTTCTCCTCCGTGTACACGCGCTGCACTGAGAAGGCAAAGTCGCCCGCTTTCCACGTCACCTCGTAGAAGTCGGACGGCTCCAGCACGAAAGCCGCCGAGCCGCTTGACAAGCCGGACAGCACGCCGATGGACGGCGGCAACTGGTTCTTCAGGTCCATGGGCGCTCGAGCGCGGGAGCGACGCACGTAGCTGGACACCGACGAGGACGGCGCGGGTGGCGGCATCCGGCTGTCCCGGGCACGCCCAGTCGTGGCAGGACGTAGCGGACGGCCCAGCGCGCGCGATTGCGGCGGAAAAGCAGACGATGCTGGCGTGTACGACATTGGCACACGCGCCTTCTTCGGAGACTCCTTGCTAGTTGCCGACGAGACTGGAGATGCCGTGTCCGAAAGAGAGCAGCTGCTAACACGGCCCAGTGCCAGGAACGCCAGATCTCTGGCTGTCAGTCGTGACGCCGGCTGGGAAGGCGAGTCCACATCGTCCTGGTTGCTAGCGGTGGCGCCATCCCCCTCATCACTGTCGTCCGAGTCGGCTTGCTCGTTGGCAACCACGTTGGCCTCGGGCCGAGCGGAGGAATCCAAGACCCCCGACGACGTCGAGTCGTAGTCCGAATCAACGTCGAAGTCCGAGAAGTCATTCACGTAGCTGTCGTCCGTCTCGAAGCCAGAGGTATCGCCATCGTCTTCGTCCGAGCGGCTTCGATCGTCAGCTTCAGGGACCACCGACGGCAGCGGCGATCGCACCGCTCTTGCGGCAGGAGACGGCGGCTCGGCCGTCTCCTGGTTGTCGGACGCGGATGAATCCCCCTGGTCCGCATCCGTCTCCACTGCTATACCTTCCTTTTCCGCAACTTGTGCGGAGCTTCGTCGACGTGGAATGACGTCGTCGAAGGCCGAGATCTTGATGTCCGACCGGGGCGGCGGGGTGGCGGCCGAGCTGCGGCGCGGACGCCCCACCGGCGACGTCGGGATGGCCTGCGCAATGTCCTCGTAGGCTGAGAGCTTGATGGCCGAGCTGGGCGGGTTTCCCACCGACGACGAGCGTCTCCCGCGCGCAGCAATGGGGGACGACGGTCCGGAGCCCTTGGCCCGGGCGTTGATCTCCTGCTCTCGGTGTCGCTGGTGTCTGGCCTCCCTCTCCTTGAGCTTCTGCTGACGTCGCTTCCTCTCCGCCTCGCTGTCTTGTTCGCGCTTGTCAATGGCCTCGCTCGTCTCCGCCTCGTGGCCTTGAAACCGGACTCTTGAGCTTGGCGGGCGCGCCACAGCGGAGCGCATAGCCGCTTTCATCGCCTCCGTCTTGATGGCGGACGTCGGTGGGCCTCGGTGTCTCGGCTTCTGCTCCGTCGGCGGAGCCTTGGCCATGGGTGCACGGCTCTTGATGTGACGCGAGCCTGTCATGGGAGGCCGAGAGCTGGAGTACACCAAGTACGGCGTGGACATGGGCGGAGGGCCGCCGTTCAGCGGGTCGGCGTCCTCGAAGCTGCCCTGGCTGTACTTGGACCTGCTCTTGTATTGCTGTGAAGCGTACCTTGAGGCCTCGTGATGGCCGTGTCTATAGCTGTTCAAGTTGTACTTCGAGGAAGAAGGCATTCCGTGGTGCCTCGTAGTGGAAGGAGGCGGCGCGTAGTGCTGAGAGGCCATTTCCTCCACCAGGACGCTCTTGACGGGCGGACGGTGCGCTGCACTGCTGTACTCTGACGCTGGGATGTATCTGGAAGAAGCCGCCGAACTGCCACTGGAACCAGGAGCGTTGCGCGCCAGTCGACGCTGCGCGCGCTCGAGCTTGGAGCGGATCTGATCCATCATGGCGCGTTCGGCCGTGAGCGGCGCGTCGGCTGAGCTGCGCGAAGGAGGCGGCCGCCCGAACGGGCTCCTGGTGTTGGGCAGGTGCATGGCTTGGCGTCGATGATGCCCGGACTGGCGAGAAGCAGAGTGAAGCCCATGCTCAAGGCGAAGATGGTTTCGCCTCTCCCATGACGGTGGGCTGGGTTACTAACTGGAAAACTAGTTGCCGATGGGTATAGTGTATGAGATGAACAGAGGGGCTATAGTTAGACTATATCTCACAGGGTGATTGAAGTTAAAGATTTACGGTGCATTTAAATCTCAAGTTGGCTTTAGTACAGTACGCTGTTGAAATAGTCAAGTTGTGAATACATACGGTATCGAAGGTTAATTAAGATTGTGTGCGAGAAATCGACAATAGAGACCGAGCTTCATGATAGGCAAAGTGGCAGCAACAAGTTGAAGATTTTCACAAGAGGCAACTAGGCGAGCTGTTACTATACAGGTGAAGACGCTGGATAGTGCCTTGTCGACAGCGACGGTGGGGCTGGAGTGTGTAATAGCAGTTGGTGCTGGATGTCCGCGCCGTCCCATTTGGCGGCGCAGGAAACCGAGACATCAGTTTCGACGACTAAGTTGCCGACACTCGCACGTGCGTCGATGTGTCAATCCAGGACATCGAACGCCATCCGGTCCCGACCCTTGAGTCAATGCTGGCAAATGTCTGTCAAGAGTTGACAGACATTTGCTAGCATTTGCTCCAATTACTTCAAGACGCACCAGTTGTTTTTAGACTGCAGACTCTGTATCGTGATTGCACCATTACCTAAACCCTACTCCTCGTCACCCGCCTCCTCCTCTCCTTCTTCAGCAGACTCCTCCTCCTCCTCCTCCTCCTCCTCGTCCGACTCGCTCTCTTCCTCCTCCTCTTCTTCCTCCTCGTCCGCATCATCGGCCTGCAGCGCCTGCTTGATCCTGGCCTCGAACTCGCCCTCCTTCTCGTGCATGCGGCTCACGGCCGCGGTCTTGCTGCGACGAGCAGCCAGCTCGCGACGCGCCGGCACGGCGGGCTGCTCGTCGTCGTCCTCTTCACTCTCGCCGTCGCTCGATTCGTCGGAACCGGACGAAACGTACTTCGCGTTCCGCCGGCGCTTCTTCTTCTCCTTCTCCAGTCTTTTCCGCGTCTTCTCGTGCTCGACACTCGCTTCCAGCAGCACGTGCTTGAGCGCGTCTTCCCGCTCCGCCACGAGGCCGTGCGCCCACGTCTCGTCCTGGGCCAACGCCGTGGCCGCCTGCTGCTCGTCGCCTTCCCCCGCGCTTTGCTCCGTCAAGCTCGCGGCCGTGCGCTTGAGCACGGCCTCGGCGCTCCGCAGCAAGCCTCGCTGCGCCGCGAAGCACGACGCCGTCATCTCTTGCAGCAAGTGCTGGAACAACGCGGCCGAGCGTCGCTCGTCCCGCGTCACCTCCACCCACGCGAGCATCTTGAGCAGCGCCCTCTGCCGGCCCGTGACCACGTCCTGGCGGACGTCGGGCCGCGCGGCCACCTTCTCGAGCGCCAGGATCTCCAGGCACACGGTGATGCCGATGCGGTTGTGGTGCGCGCAGCGGCGTCTCGGGCGCTTGGCCTTGCTGGCCGCCTCTTCCTCCAGCTCGTTGTGGCTCAGCAAGTGCAGCACGTACTTGGCGCACGCGCCGAGGTCGAACGTGGCCTCGTCCGCGCTCTCGAGCCGCTCCATGGCCTTCTGGATCAAGTGCGTGGCCGCCTCCTCCAGCAGCATGCAGTTGGCCGGCGTGGCCACGACGAAGGCCGGGAAAAAGAGGCTCAGCAGCTGCACCGAGCGCGACTGGAAGCCGTGCTCGCGGCGGCGCTGCACCTGCTGCAGCGTCGGGCTCAGGTACGTCTCGAGCAGGATGGCCAGCACCGCCATCTTGTCGATGCGGTTGAGCAGAAAGAGGCGGCAGAAGCCCTCGACGAGCGTGCTCTGGAGGTCCAGGTCGTCCACCGAGAGGAGCTGGCCCAGCCCGACGAAGATCGTGTCCAGGTCCAGCTTGTCTGCGCCGATCGGCGGCTGCTCCTTGTCGTCTGCCTTGGCCGTCTCGGCGGCTTCCTGGGTCTCGCTCTCGGTCTTGTTCTCGCCGCGCTGGGCGCCGAAGATGTGCGGCTGCAAGCGGGAGAAGCTGAAGGCCATGTCCAGGATGGCCTGCACGCACGTGTGCTTGACGTCCCTCTCCTCCTCGGGGTTGTTGAGCGCGCGCCAGAAGACGACCAGGTAGCGCTCGGCGAGGCGCTTATCCAGCAGACAGAAGAGCCCGAGGTTCTCCAGCCCGGCCTCCCGCAGCGCCGGCACGTCGCTGTCGATGGCCGGGAGAATGTAGCGGCCCATGCCGTCCACGATCGGGTCGCTCAGGTTGTGCGACGTGAGCTTGAGCAGCTGCGCCACGATCTCCAGGCAGCGCAGCCAGCTCAGCACGCGCGGGTCCTGCAGCTCGGCCTCCAGCTCCATCATCTCGGCCTGGACCTGGCTGTACTCGTCCGAGTCCGACTCGAGCGTCTCGAGGCGAGCCTCGAGCTCGTCGAACTTGTCCTCGGCTTGTCGGCGCTGCTCGCCGCTCAGCTTGGGCAATTGCGGGCCAAACGCGACGGCCGCCGGCCTCATGTCGTCCGCAGACTGCTGCGACGCCGGCGAGGGCTCTGCGGTGGCGGCCTCCACGGGGTCGTACATGTCCGACACGATCTCCGCCACAACCTGGATGAACTCGTGCTCGGAGCTCCCCGAGTACACGAAGGCCATCAACTCCATGATGCCCTTGATCAGCTGGCTGTCCGTCTCGAGCGCCCGCAGCAGTTTCTCTACAAGACAAAAGCCACAGCACGTCGTCAGTCCGCAGCGACGCCGAGCCAGTGCTCCCCCTACAGACACGTACGCAGACACTCGAGCAGGTGGCGGCGGCCGAACTCGTCCTGGAAGTCCAGCAAGTGGCCGAACTCCAGCAGCTGCTGCGCGAGGAAGAGCACGTCGCTCTGGGCCTCGCACGTGGCCGCCAGCATCTTGCTGAAGTCCGACACGTTCGGCACCAGCGCCGCCGCCTTGGCCGGGTCGCGGTCGATCTTCTGGTAGTAGTGGCACTGCTCTCGCCAGAAGAAAACGTTCTCGGCGTTGAACCCGTCGCGGGTCTCGGCCATGAGCTCCAGCGCGTTCAGCTCGACGCCGCCTTCCTTTGCCAGCGGCTGCTCGGCAAAGTGGCCAAGCAGCAGCCGCGAGACCTGGGCGCCGACCTCGGGGTTCTGCTCGATGTCCAGCGCCTTGAGCAGCAGCGTCGGCGAGGCCCCGCACGCGGGGAACCACTTGGTCAGCACCATGTGCTCGCACGCCCTGCGCACACGCGCGGCGCGGTCCTGCAGGCCTTGGGCCAGCAGCTGCGCGCGGTCACTCAGGGGGATCTCCGCCAGCGGCAGCGCGTCGCCAATGGTGCGGAAGGCCGCGTAGCGCACGTCTTCGCTCGAATCTCGGACACGAACGACAACGTCTTGGTACGTCTCGTCACGGACCGGGAGACTCAGCAGCGCGGCCTTGCGGACGTCCCTGCATCAATAGAAAAAGACCCATTAACCTTCACTTCTCGTACTACCCCGTACTACCCCCTCCCTCTCCTGGCCTCACTTGGATGGATCGGACACCATGAGCTTCTTAAGCTCAATCGTCACGGGGTCTTCCTCGTCTCCCTGCAGTGGCTTGAGTCCGTAGACGCTCTGGACCCTCACGGCCGTGACTTTATCCTTGAGTCGACGCAGAAGAGCCTCTTTCAGCATCTTGGCTTGCTCCTGCTCCACGCCGTCCAGCCGGTTGACCACGAGCTGCAACATGTGGCAAGCTCGCAGCCTCACGCCGCGGTCTTCGGCCTGTGTGGCCTGCGCTAGGCGTTGCAGCAGCTCGGCCCGGAGCTCGCACTTGCCTTTGGGTTCTCGGCTCTTGCGACGCAGGAACTCGCCCATAAAGGCGCCTACAGCCTGCAACGCCACGTCCGCCTTGGATGCCAGCAGCACACGAGCTACAGCCAGCCACGTTTCCTCCAGGAACAGTAGAAAAGCCTCTTCCGCCACGCCACGTTTGCCATCGCCAACTTCGTCCGAGAAGAGCGCATTGAGCCGCCGCACGGCCGGCACCAGAGTGCGCTGGTTCCTCAAGCCTACCGTCGGATTGCGCACGTAGCCGCTCGCCTCCACGGCCTGCAGCTGCACGTCCTGGAACACCTGCCGAAGTGCCAACGTCCACTCCTCCATCGCCATTGTCATGCGCGGAAAGTGTTTAAAGTTGCAGATCGATTCTGATTGGCTATATGTCGTCTTGGCCAATCAAAACGTAACTTTAGGTTGCCTCTTTGAAAAAACTTGTTGCATTTTCTGATCCGGAGAATCAAAAAGTGAAAAGCTCTTCGCCATGGGCGGGCTGAGCTTCGCGCAGCTTGCGGACGTGCAGATGCTGGGCTTCTACCAGGCGCAGCCTTCGCGTGACCGACGTCCATTCCTGGCCTACGTTTTGCAAGTGGGAATCGCAGGCGGCGCGCCGTTCCTCGTGTACCGCCGTTACTCTCAGATCGCCACTTTAGCCTCCAAGCTTCATTTCCAGCCATCCGTGGGGCTTCCGCCCAAGTACGCGCTTCAGGTTTTCCCTCTATCCTCCGCCCAGCTTCAGCAACGTTTCGACGGACTGCAGGCCTTTCTACGGGAGGTGGTGACGCACCTACAAGCTCAACATTCGACAGGAATGCACCATGACACAGGCTCCCGTGCCGGTTTGGATATGCAGATCCTGATTGACTTTGTGTCACATCACCGTAACCGGCCACCTAAGCCGGTGAAAGGGGAGCTTCCCGACTGGGCCAGACCTGCGATAGGAGCCACGTGGGCGGACGCGGAGAGCGTCACGGACAGTGAGGACGTCGGTCTGCTGGAGAGTGACGGGGACGAGGAAGAGGAGCAGGAAGACGAGGAGCCCACGGGCGAGACATCGACCCAATTCCGAAACGAAGTTCTACAGGCTGAAGGCAACCTCAGTGCGCTGTGGCACTGTGTACGGGCCTATATGCAGGCCACGACGGCCTGGTGGGGGGCGACAAGCGCCGTGCTGGACGAATACAAGCGGGTGGCGGAGATGCCGCTGTTCGCAGAGGGTGGGGGGACGGGAAAAGGAGAGGCACTGGGTAACCCCCACGCGGTGAGGCTGGCAAAAGCGCTGGCGAAAGTGCTGGAAGCGGTGCAGCCCGAGTTCGACAAGAAGTGCGAGGACGCGGTGCTGGGGCCGCTGCAGACGCTCAGCCGCGACGTTTTGCCAGAGATTAAGCACACGTACTGGACGCGGCACAGCAGCATGGGCTACGAAGACTCGGACATGAACGTCCGTCGGTTGCAACAGGAGCGCGAAGCGCTGCACGCCAAGCTGCGCGCGGACGTGCAGAGCAGCATGACGGCGCTGGTGGCGCTTCAGAACGAGATGCTGGCGGCCATGCACGACCAGCTTCACGGGCTTGAAAGAGTGCCGCGGATGCCCCGACAACGCAGCCAGTCGCAGCCCGTGCTCGACCGCCGGAGCAGCCGCGGCGGACAACGCAGTCCGCAGGGTAGCAGCTTTTCCATCGCCGACGCTGCGCCACGCTCGGTTACCGACGTGCAGGAAGACGTTGCAGCGGCAGGCAACGAGGGACTTGAGGACGGGAGCGCAGGGTGTCAGCGGTCTGCAGCGGACGACGCTCCCAGCTTTAGGGCAAGCGTCGACGAGGATGACGGCAACGAAAGTGACGGCGAAGAGGAAGGAACTGCTGAAGAGGAAGCACAGGTGGCGAAGGCGATAGAGCGCGTGGCTGAGGATGAGTTGCCTCACCACGTTGAGGAGCCCAGCTCCCGCATGTGGGTGTGGGGCCGTCCGCCCAGCCTGGAGAGCGGGACGCCGCTCGTTCTCCGTCCGAAGCAAGTGTCTCTGCTCAATGGGCAGCCCATCGTTCAAGTCGCCTGCGGTGGCGAGCACCTGCTGTATCTAACGTCGACCGGAGACGTCTACAGCTACGGCGACAATGAGGACAAGAAGGCAGCAGCTGCCACCATCGTCGCCAACGCCAACGCAACGGACAGTGACTCAACGCACCTGAACGCGTCGTTCCTGGCGCCGCATCTCGTCGAAGAGCTCGCGTTGGAGAAGGCTCTTCATCGCACCGCGATCGTGACGATCGCGTGCGGCGCGCAGCATTCGCTGGCCATCACGGACGCAGGCGAGCTGTACACGTGGGGGAGCGGCGAGGACGGGCGTCTTGGACATGGCGACATGCGCGACCGCGCCGTGCCGCGCAAGGTCATGAGCTTACTCAGGGAAAGCGTGGCGAGTGCGAGCTGCGGAGGCGCGCACACGGCCGTGTTGACTGCGAAAGGGGTCGTGTTCACGTTCGGTCGGGGGCGCAATGGTCGGCTGGGACTCGGCGACAACAAGTGGCGCGACACGCCGCACCCCATCGTCAACTTCCCGCAGGGAACGCGCGTCTCTCAGGTGGTTTGCGGCTGGAACTTCACGGCGGCGCTGGATCGACTGGGCAACGTCTTCACGTGGGGCAAGACGGGCGAGGGGCAGTGTGGCTTGGGCTACGTGGATAAGGATCAAGCGGTGCCGCGCTGCGTCGACAAGCTGCGCGAAGTGGCGGCGGGCGCGGCGATCGTTGACGTCGCGTGCGGGTACACGCACACTGTGGTGTTGACGGCCGGGGGCGAGCTCTATTCGTGGGGGCTTGGCGAGTATGGCCAGCTTGGCACGGGCGACGTGTACCAGCCCTTGCCTGCGCGCGTGCAGCTTCCTGCCGACGCGCTGTGTGCGCCGGACCAGTTCGTGCGCGTGTACTGCGGCGCCTTCCACTCGCTCGTGACGACCGACAAGCGCGTCATGTTCGCGTGGGGCCTCAACTCGTACGGCGCCTGCGGCCTCGGCCACACCGCCAACAAGGACACGCCCGAGCGCATCGACTGCTTCTCGTCGCGTACAGAGCTCGTCGTGGCGTGTGGCCACAAGTACACGATCGCTCTCGAGGTGGACCCCTCGCTCTACGGACTGGCGGCTTCATCGCATGCCAGGGCGCACACGGGGGCCGTCGTCGCTGGTCTGGAGATGCCCCGCACGCAGCGGCAGTTCTCGGAGGGGACGGCCAGCGAGGCGAGCGACGACGAGCC